>JALBZD010000320.1:0-35159 GCA_038050675.1 Globisporangium cylindrosporum | reverse complement strand
ATTAAAGGATTAATCTGGAAGAACAAGCCTCTTGGCGCACGCACAGAGACTCTTCAACGCCACGTGTGACCTTTGAAGGTCAGGCTTTTTGATCAGAAACGGTCGCTTGGTCACGCATTCTCACACACGCAAGGTTACAACCTACAGCTCTTCTTCTTGTGGCGGGTATATAGAAGACATTGAAAGAGAGAGAGAGACTGATCTCAATTTCAAGCTCTCCTTACCATCAGCCACCTACTTCCACACAAGACATTCGACGGACCTACCTATTTTGACAGATTTTTCCAACGACACACAAACAACCACACGACGAGCCTCACTTACTCACAACTCACAGCTCACAGCTCACAGCAGGATGTCCTCGCCGCAGTACGAGAGCAGACTCACGTCCAGTTCGTCGTTCCTCAGCATGGGGAACGACGAGAATCCGCCTCCAGAGAAGAGCGTCGAAGCGTCGGAAACTGACGCAAACGGTCCACCAACAGGCATCGATAGGGCGAACACACCACTTGTACAAGAAGACGGTGGCTCTTCCTTACAGGCGCCGAGCAACGGCGCCATGTTGACGACAACGGGGTCTGACGTCCCTGTCACGACGGGGTCGCCTCTCCAGACTGAGTGGTAGAGAAGCTGATCCTCTTCGTCCGGTTGCATCTGCATCTGCATCTGCATGGGTAGCAGCTGCAAGTCGCTGGGTTTGCTACCAGAGAACTCGTCTTTCGCGACACAAAAGCTAGGGCCTGGGTCCTCCGCAACGAGACTGGGGGTCCTATCGCCGCCGCAATACGCAAACGTGAGCGACTCGCAGCTAGTGACATCCACGTCCACGTCGATACTTTCAGTTCCGCTCGAGAACATCTTCATCATCATCGAGAACGGCGAGGAGCTGGCGTCTGGGGTCGCTACAGCCTCGAAAGACGACTGGGAAGGGTCATCTTGACTCTCCTCTTCCTCCTCTGGCTCCATGCCGAACGACTGAGAAGCAAGGAGGTCGTGGAACGACTGGTGCTCGTCACACTCCATCTTGATCGGCATCTCCATAGACGCACTCTGAGGCTGCTCTTCTCCTACTGCCACCAGCAGACTCGGCAGTGGTGGAGGTAACGGCAGAGCTGGAGATGGCGGGCGCGAAAACTTCGTCTCACTCAGCTCCTGCAGGTTCGCGTCCACAGCAGTGGGTGACGAGACTTCATTACTGCTGTTGGGATCACAGGGTTTCGAGAGTGACGCCGTCTTCTTCTTTTTCTTCTGCGCGTCCACGGCTGTGCGAGGACTGCTACTGCTGTTCTTCCTTGCGCCGCCGCTATCGCTACCGCCACTGCGCTTCCTCCGGCTGCGCGTCGCGCGCGACGTGCTAGACTTGAGGAGCGACGAGTGCCAGCGGTTCTTCACAGCGTTGTCCGTACGACCGCTGAGCTGGTCGGCGATCTTGGCCCACGCGTTGCCGAGCTTCGCCTGGAGCTCGATGATCTGTTGGTCTTCTTCTGGCGTCCACGAGTCTTTCTTGATCGCAGGGTTGAGCTGGTTGTGCCACCTGGCGAGACCAACAACAACAACAAAACAACCACGCAGCCATCCTGTTAGCATCGGAGACCTTCGACGATGGTGGAATTTGGTTTGCTGTCAAAGCTCAACGTCTCACCTTTCGCGGCACTGTTTGCCGTTCCTACCTGGCAAGTAGGACGCGATGACGGCCCAGCGCCCCGGTCCGTATATCCCCACGAGCTCCATCATTCTCCCGTCCTCGCTCGATGACCAGGGGCTCTTGACTGCGTTGTACAGATTCTGGAGCTCGTTCCAGCGCGCATTGCACTGCGTGGGCGAGCGCCGATCGAGCAACGACGTGGAGATGGTCTTCCACTTCTTGCCGCCATATTGGAAGACCGCAGATCGCAGTAGCTCGTCCTACAGCCAGTGGTGAGTGAGCACTTTTGTTGGCTGAAGCGACAGAAAACGAGGAGATTCATCAAGGCCACAGACGCACCTCGTCGAAGGTCCAGTCGCTGGGCTTGTTGTCCCCAGCAGTGCCCTGGGGCTTGGTTGATCTGCAACAGGACACACAGCACATTGAACGACAAACCGGCTTTAGCACGACACCAGCGCATGAAGCTGTGATGGAGACAACTGGAGCATGACTGACGGTACCGGAGACTGAGTCGGTGGGTCCGCATGTGCACAAGAGAATCGCGTTGTGCCGCTGCGTGTATAGCTCAAAAATGCGGGTTTCGTTTGACGCGCAGCCGAAGCCAAACAACAGCTCTCCAAGTCTTTCGCGCGGAAGCAGATTGTAGTCTGCTGTCGCCTGATCTGTTTGTCTGAGAAGAGCCACTCGCCCAACTGACTGACTCCGCTGCGCTTGAGACCGTTTGTAGTCACGGGCCGTCACTTTTTAATCCGCCGCGCACGGTCGCACAGTCGTCAACAGCAATATTGTTGCTCTCCACAATGAGGACGCTCTCGTGGTCCACTTGCTACTGGTAGTGCTTTCTGTTGAGCATGATAAATAGGGTCCCACAAAATACGCAGACAAGCAAGCTGTGGTGGATGTAATGTACATTATACTGGGTCGTGTCGCTCTGCTCAACTGTTAATAGTCCGCACTAGAGCTGGGGCTCGCAGCACGTCGGGCAACAGAAGCGGAGCGCCTCAAGCTGCGGCAGGACGCAGGCGTCGTGGTGTTACAAATCGAGCCGTCCGCGTTGCACGGCTGCAGTTGCACAGGTCGCGGACGATGCTGAGCTCTTCAATGATGTCGATCTCGTCGATGACAACGATGAGCTCGTCGAGGTCGTCGGCGTCGGTCGAGATGGATGACGTGATGGAGCACCGGTCGTCGATCCCGTGCTCGTTTCCTTTTTCTTCTTCGTCGTCAAGATTGACGTGGCGCTTGGAGAGATGGCGGTGGCCCTCGATGAAGGTTGTGAACTCGCTCGCGAGGCTGCTGATCACGATCGCGCAGCCGTGGTTGCCGCGGTTCAGCAGTGACGTCTTGAGCACGTCCATGTATCGGATGAGCTTCTCGCGACGCACGTTCATGACGCTCGTGCTGCAGTTGCCGAAGAACGCCTTCTTGGGGAAGTAACTCTTGGCGAAGCTATGGAGCCACTTGCACTCAGCGCTGCACGCGTGACCGAACGTGAGGATCTTGAGCAGCCGCTTCTGGAACACGACGTAGTCCTCGAACGTGCGGATCACCTGCCACGAGTGATGCGGTTTGAGCGCATCGTCGCCCTTGAAGTAATGCACGCGCAGCAGGTACGCAGTGCGGTTAGTGTGCGCCACGTGCGTGGACGTCATCTCGAGCGACGTGTGCGCGAGCCACGCGATGGAGAGCGGCGTCACCTTCGCTGGGGCCGTGCGGCCGCGCTTGTCGCTGAACGTGTTGCTGCTGTGACGCACGTGGTCGATTGGTATGGCGCTTGAATTGGTTGTCATCATGGTTGCTGGTGAGTGGTTGAGTGGTGGTGGGCAGTGGTTGCTGTTGTCTTTAGCTGAGTGTCTGGTTGGTCGTCAATAAGTGCGAGAGGGAAAGATGGGTTTGCTTGAGCTGTTGGGGCAAGTTGTGTTGTGACACCTGGAACGGGCGAAAAGCAGAAACCACTCGCAAGATAACAGAACGGCAAGAGGAACGGAACACAACGGCAAACTGACTGGCTTGCGGCTGCCAACTAACGTGGCACGCACGGCCAATCTCAAGTCAGGTCTCAAGTCTCAACTCATCAAAAGACAGCAAGCTGACCACAACCGTTAAACGACCCAGCCAATCAAAAAGCCTCTATAAGGGTGCCAAAAAACAAAATTCACGCTCGGGAAACAAAACATCCCACTATTTTCAGCAGATTTATCTCAATTATTGAGCAATTCAGGTAGGAAGCTATTTCATCGGTGCAAAATCAAAAATGGGAAGTGTATTTCTGTTTTTCCCATGAAAAATGGGATGGGCGTAGTTGTACGAGATGATACATCGTAACATAGAAACTACCATCCCCAAAAGGAAATGGAATATGCAAGTATACATACATTCACACAACCTTCTCTGGAGCTCGTTCAACTTCCCTGGACGCCGAGACAGCACAGCTCTGAGCCAAATATTGATGTCGCTCTTCTGGGAGGCACCGAATTGAACCAAAATTCGAAAAGTACTTTTTAGGTGTAATAAATAGTATACTAAAAACATGTTTTGCTAATTGCTATTTGTGTAAAGAATGATGGTCGATTCAAGAGCATAGTGAAATCAATATCTCTGCATCGGTTTCCACAAAGGGTGAGATCAGGATCCATATATGTTGATTTCACTATTTTCTTGCCTCGCAGTTGTCAGTTCAGAGCACTTCGGGGCTTCTTCGTTGAACGCCGCCAGAAAATGGGATGTGAAGCGCGATCTTTCTGAGAACGAACCAGACCTGTCAGGCCAGTCTGCTCACATTATCAGTATCTGATCTGATTCCAACCCACGACTTTCGACTGATTCAAATGCCGCCGCGCTTTTCTGATCATCCCCACTAACTTCCTGCCTTGGTGGTTTTCAGCCAGCCATTCACTACACAAAGCGCCGCTTCAAGCAGCGCTTCATGACGAGACGTTGTGGGAGCTGTTGCATTTGTAGCCATAGGATGGCTACAAATCCTTAGGCATTGCTACTTATTGCTACTTACCCATACTCATAAATAATCCATGGACGTCCGCCGCAGTGGAAAGAAGAAGAACAACGATTGGATTGATGCTTGGAAAAAAAGATCGCGCTACTAAATTACTCTCATCGAAATGTAAACATGCATGCAAGTCTGGGTCGCTTATACTTCGACAAGCGAGCCAGAGCTTGATCTCTATACCATTATTCGCTAGCAGGTGCTGGTGGTTTGGTCGTATCCGATATCTATCCTAGAGCTGGGACTCGTGGCAGGTCGGGCAGCAGAACTCGAGGCTCTCAAGCTGCGGCAGCACGCAGCCGTCGTGGAACTGGTGGCCGCAGCTCAGCGTCGTGGTGTCGCACGACGAGCGGCGCCGCACACTAGAGGGCGAGCCATCCAGGCTGCCCTTGCACAAGTCGCAGACCAGCGCGAGCTCGCTGATCTGGGACTCGTCATGGTAGTCGCTCGTGTCCGTGGACGTCGCAGACACGGACGAACTGACGGACCAGCGCTGGTTACGTTCGGTCGCGGTGTCTTGCTGCGGCGCATCCTTGTTGTACTTGGCGAGGCGATTGTCGCCCTCGATGAACTTGGAGAACTCGATCGCGAGGGTGTTCACCAGGTGGCCGCAGCCATGGTTGCCGCGGTTTAGCAGCGACGAGCGCAGCACGTTCATGAAGCGGTTGAGCTTCTCGCGGCGCACGATCATCAGCGCCGTGCACGAGTTGGCGAAGAGCGCCTTGCCCGGGAAGTACTTCTTCGCGAAGCTGTGCAGCCACTTGCACTCGGCGCTGCACGAGTGGCCGAACGCCAGGATTTTGATCAGGCGCTTGCGGAAGTCGGCGTAGTCTTCGAACGAGCGGCTCAGCTGCCATGCCAGCGGCTTGCTGTCCGCTGTCTCGCGGTAGTTCACGTGGCAAACGTACTGCGTGTGGCCCTTGAACGCCTCCGAGGTCATCTCGAGCGTCGTGTGCTCGAGCCACGCGACAGTCAGCGGCAGCTCCGGCACGAGCGCGCGCGGGCGCTTGTAGCTGCTGTTGTTGTTGCTGCTGGGGGTGAGCGTGCTGGTGCTCACGAAGCTCTGGGTCTGCGTCCGGACGGCCATCCTGCTTGCTGTCGGTATGTGTCTATTGTTGCTGGAAGTCAAGTCGGTGCGGCTTCAGGTGCTGAGATGGAAACTGGGAATCACGTGTGAGCTTGGGAGGAAATTCGAGTGTGACGGAATGGGCGGAAGAGTTCGCGAGCGACTGACGGCCGGACGAAAAACAGAAAACCGGCTGCTCGTTGTGCACAAAAACAAAGAGCTCCCAACCTCAAGACAAGATGAGATGAGCTGGTCACCAGCCAGCCGTATATGCGTGAGTGAAAAAATGAGTCAAAATTCGCCCAGAGTGATGGTCGTTTAAATCACGAAGACGCGCGTCAGCCAATCAGCGCGCGACAAATGGAGATCCCACATCATCATCGCCGGGTTGTGCGGGTGATTACAGCTGGGGCCAGCGGTTGGGATCGGAGCTCTCTCTTTGGAGCTGCTGCACTGTTCAGTGAGTTGTGTGTATTAGTCAATCACTCAGTCACTCAGCCTGCTGTTTCCTTTCTGAGCCTGAGCTTGAGCGCAAGCGAGTGACGCTGTCGTCGGCGGATCTCCGGCTCTGGCTCTGTTTGTTTGTCGGTGCAAGCTGGCGTGCGGTGCCTTTGTGCGTGCTTCTTATGGTGCCCACGCATTTTGGGTGAGCCTGCTGGATTTGAAGACGAGAGCGAGCGCGTTACAGTCGCGTACCGTATCAATCACTTTGTGAGTGCGATTTCTGATAGAGAGAGAGGAAAGAGCGGTCAATCGCACGAGAGTGATTCACGAGCGTGCTTATGCTTGCTTGCCAGTCTCAGTCTGGGACGGGCTGCACTGACAGATCATTACCAAGGGCTTTCGAGAACATCTCGGAGGATTACAAGGACTGGAGGAATGTAATCGCAAGCATGGAGATTCAAGGAAAGGAGGCATGATGATGGTCTCTAGACCGTCATCACCACCAGCGTGGACTGGCTGTATGACGGCCTGTATGTCGGAGTTCGTCGAAGGCTATTATATCTGATGGTGCAGACAGATACACGTGAGGGATATATCGAAGCTCCTGAATGGCTCTATGGTGCATTCGGGTGTTGCACTGACTATTATAACAGGGAAGCTCCGAACTCAAAAGGCCAGCGATCGTCTCCATGTAAATGGTGGAGGGTTAACTCAAGAGAGAGAGCGAATAAGTGGTCAACGCAGCACTGACTTTCTGATGTGTACACTGGAGCTGGCTTTCTTTATCTATTTTACTACGGCTGTGTCGTGTCGTGTGCTTCACAGTTGTTGATAATAGCGAGCATCGAGTCGCCACGCCCTCGACTAAACACGACTCGACTGCAAACGACCGATCGATCGATATCCAGGACAGACGACAGAACGCGAAAGCCCCAGCGCACCAGATTTTTCATCGATTGACTGACGGACGGACTGACTGCATCCATCCATCTGGCTTGGATTAGAGGAGTTCGGTACAGGCACTTGCTTGTGTTTGCTGATGTCGGCAATACGCTGGCTCTGCTCCTTTCTGGCGTGGTGCCGCCGATTTATTGTATGTACTTTCGCGTGCTGTGTGCTGTGCGCGCCGCAAGAGGAGTGAAAGCCTGATGGATTTGAAAACGCGCGAATTGGCTGAAGCAGGCGTTGTCCTTGTTCGTGGTAGGACACACTCAGAGCGTAATGATACGCGGGGCGAGCGCGCGCTTACGCCTCGGGACAGGCTGAGTGAGCGATTGACAGACCCTTTGACTGGCTTTTGAGCTACAGACGAAGCCCTGCTTGGATGATTGCAGCCGTGGGATGCCATCACCAAGGGGCTTTCGCTACTCAGTTTGAACTTGCAGGCGATGGTGAATGTACACCAGGCAGTAGCGGCCGGGTGGATGTAAACAGAGAGATCGGCACAGTGGTTGTCTGGCTGTCTGTTGGCTGGATATGTACCACCCAGTGCTCCATGCGGAGATTTCAGTTTGGAGATTTGGTGGAGTTGCCTGTCATGTGTCCATCGCACTTGATCTTTACAGATCTGAGTCCGGTGACTCAGATCGCTCAGTGCGCTGGTCAACTCATTTAGCTCTCCATGGCAATAGGAGGAAAGAGCGAGCCAGCCTGCGTAACAACGGTGGTTTCTAACATTTGAGACTGCACTCAACTTCAGAGCGAGTGAGGTATGCATAGAGAGAGAGAGAGAGAGAGAGAGAGAGAGTCATGAAGTGCCCTTAAAGTTTCTTTCTGGGACGCCGCTGGCTTGCTTTCCTGGCGGTTGGTTGGTCGGCCAGCTCTCACGGTTCCTAATTTGTCGCTGTCTTCCATCCAGCACTCATCCGACCCACCAAAAGAGAGGCAAGCGCATGAGTCTAAAGGCATGTTTGTCGGTCTTTAACAACATGCCAGAGCCGTTGAGCTAGCTCGCTGGTCAGCTGTGTGGATGATGAGATACATGGAAAGTTTTGGTGGCTTCTGGTTACGTGAAGTCTTTCGACTAAAAAGTTGCACTCCTTTGCTCATCATCCTGTGAGCGTGTGAGTCTAACGCCTCTGAAAAAAATAGTAAAATTTGCCACCGCAAAACCAAAATTTGGTTATTCTTTTGATTGGAGAGGGACAGATTTGACTCGTCGCTGGCTGTTGTCTGATGGGTTCATCACATCTCAGGTAACCAAAGCATGCCTTGATGAGAAGCCAGTAGCAATAACTGCTGACCATTTGACTGAGGATCTAATGGACGCATCTCAGCCCTTGTCTTGTGAGAGAGAAGCCTCGCTCTAGAAACATACCATTCAGCATAATGTCAGGACCGGTTTCGCTGGCCCCTTCATCGTCCTTCGCGAAGTCAGGACAAGGGATGGCATGGCATGGAGCGCGCGTATCCGCCTACTATGTAGCTGGCTTTTGAGCTGAGGGCTGAGTCCTGTCTGATAATAAGGGAAGCATTGCAACTCGAAGCTTAGACGTCTGTCTGTGTTGGTGTACAAAGAGATCAACCAAAGCGCTCCTCCCATGTGCGGCATTTTCAGCTGGAGTTTTGATGGTCTCTCATTTTGCCATTTATCTGTGGCAGATCAAATTGATCGAATAGGTGAGATACTCCTGCGGTCCCTGGTAACCAGAAACCGCGCTCAAACTCAGGCGAGCCGAGCTCACCGATCTGACCTTATTTACGTTCGGGTTATCAGGTCTCTTCTCACGTCCTGAGACGCACACGTTGGTCAGCTCCCTCAGCTTATAGCAGACTTCGTGCAGATCCGACCTCAGCTTTCCAAGAATGCGGTGTGTCAGCCTTCATAGATCTAACTGACTGTTTAACATGCTGAATGAGGAGGTCGGGTTGGTCAGCATAATGAGATACTCTCCTCTGGTCTGCCTCACACCGCTTCGCAGCGCATAACAAAAGCATGAGCCAGCTTTGGTCAGCATGAGCTGACTGAGATGCCATTTGGCTTTGTTGGCTGACGGATGATTCGCTCGTGGTTCTATAAAAGAACTAGCCTGTGCTCGTTGTTGGGCCGTTCCTCCAGGAGAGTCTGCTCAGCTGAGTAATAAATACACCCACCCAGAAAAATCACACAAATAAAATGTCAAATTTCGGCCGCTTCCTTGAGTCAGCCATCCATCCATCCAACGGGTCGGGAACCCGAGAGTCGAATGAACGCATTCATCTCAGGCATGCCATGAAAATGTCCACGCCAAACGCCCTGAGGAAATTTTATGAGACCTGGTGGCCTTCTCAGGTTGCTGGCTGGCTTCGCAGACGATCAGTTGGTGGAAAGTGATGGCCTGTTTGGATGGTCGGACGTTTGAGGCAATGCAACGGCAAGAGTGAACGAGAGAGAATGTGATGTGAATGAACTCTGTTGTAAGGATGTTAAATATGAGTTCCGCCTGCTGCATGAAATGTCAGTCAAATCCTACGATGGGCTCTTCTTCTTTCCTAAATACACTCTCTCTTTGTGCACTGTATGTTGTTGTCACTCATAGCTGAATAAATGAATTTTAAAGCTGCGGCTCGCTGCACGACGGACAGCAGTAGTTGAGCGCCGCGAGCTGCGGCAGCACGCAGTCGTCGTGGAACTGGTGGCCGCATGTGAGCGTTGTGGTGTCGCAGGACAAGCCGTCCGCGTTGCCCGCTGAGTCGGACGACGAGTCTGAGCCGTCCAGGTAGCAGTTGCACAAGTCGCACACGGTCTCGAGGTCCTCAATGCTGTGGTGCTCATCGTGCTCGTCCTCGCCGGCGTCCGTGGACGACGTAGAGATGGACGAGCTGATGGAGCAGCGGCGCACGCGCTCCTGCTCTTCTTCCTCGTGCTCATCCTCTTCGATGACGCGCTGGTGGCCCTGGATGAAAGTCGCAAACTCGTTCGCGAGGCTGTTGACCACGATAGGGCAGCCGTGGTTGCCGCGGTTCAACAAGCTCGAACGGAGCACGTTCATGTATCGGATGAGCTTCTCGCGACGCAGGTTCATGGTCGTGGTGCTGCAGTTGCCAAACAGTGCCTTCTTTGGGAAGTACTTCTTGGCGAAACTGTGCAGCCACCGGCACTCGGCGCTGCAGGAGTGGCCGTACGTAAGCGTCTTGAGCAGGCGCTGCTGGAACTCGACGTAGTCCTCGTACGTGCGACTCACCTGCCAGGTCTGCAGTTTCTTGCTCTTCGCGCTTGCGCGGTGGTGCACGTGCAGAAGGTACTCGGTGCTGCAGTGGGTGAGGCTCTTGTGGGCCGTCGCGGTCATCTCGAGTGTGGTGTGCTCGAGCCAGGCGACCGACTGCGGCAGCTCTGGCACGAACGCGCGGCCGCGCTTGTAGGAGGTCATGCTCTTGCTGGAGCGGCGCTGCTGGTGGTAATGCTGGTGGTCATCTGCAGTTGAGAGCGCCATCTTTTGATATTCTCTTTGTCTGGTGGTTGGTCGTCTGTGACTGTTGGTCTGTTGGGCCGTAAAGCACGTGTGTACTTGGTGGCAAATTCGATTATGGGTGGCAGTCGAGTGCTCGCTCGCAGTGGCCTGGAGATGCAAGAGTGCGACTCGCGCCGCCACGCGACAAGTCAGTTCGCTCTCCCTGTTTGTTTGGAAAGAAGAGGAAGAACCGCAAGGATGAGGAGCGCCGCTTGCCAACAGTTGTGTTTGTTTCGGGTCACTGGCGTGATAGCCATCAAATGAAAATGAGTGTATCTCAAGAGTGATGGTCGCAGATTACGTGTGACCAATCAGATTGTGTCATTCGAGGTGCAGTTTCGCAATCACCACCCAGTGAGGCGGAATCTTCCCATCAACCTCTTTGTTTGACATATACCTCTATATTAAATATATGCAGTGGATAAGACCCATGTGCACCTTGTTATCGGCGTGTTATTGTGGATAGTGATGGATGCAGCTGCTGCACAAAGGTGCAGTTCGACAACTGGGTGCAAACACGGCGGCGACGTGTTCCACCGTCCGACCCAACGGCAACTTTCATCTTTCACCTCTCTATACTAAATATATTGTATTATTTTTCAATTGTGCACCAAATCGATACAATTATGATCAGAAATATCCGTTTTATAACGATAAAGGTGCTGCTTGAGCAAAAACGCGCTGCAAAGGCTCAGATGGGGGGCGACAACGATCAACAACCGGACGCGCAACGTGCTTCCTTCCTTGCGTTTCTCTGCAATCCCATTGGTCCACTGTGGCGCCCACATAGAATTTTCCATATAAATCAAGCCTCTGAAAGAATTCCAGTCACTCGTCGGCTGTTGTCGGAAAAAAAGAGAGGGAAAAGAGCGGAATGATGACCCTGCATCATCACAACTCACGCATTTCAGAGCGATTGCTCCCGCAATGACAAATCCCGCAGCACATTTGCGTAAACAGGAGAGAGGACATTTGTTTGTCAGCTGTGGTTGGCTGTGGTGTAATGTTGTATCGTTCTGAGTCTGAGTCCGAAAGCTGAGGCCACGCGCGGGACACACAGGGAGCAATCAACATGACTGATCACATGCGATTGGCGGCGATTACCACACGTCGCTTGACATACCAAGCGGCCCACTTTTGGGAGCAATCATTCGCGCGGGAGAACGAAGAACGCGATTGAAGATTGCGCCTTGGAAAGGTCCGTCAGTCTGACTGCCATCTCGCTGGATTTCAAGAGATTGAATGAAAGAATGGTGGTGGGTTAATGTCCTGGGGCGAATGCAGGTGCATTACGCCTTCACTGTGTCCACAACCAGTCGCATGACGCCTTCGCCGGATAGATTGTCATTGCATTACGCCTGCTCTCGCTCGCTGTTAGAGGCAAGCGGCTCCAAGTTGCAAAATGCGACGACTAAAAGTCTATACCGTCTCGCGCATACATTTTAATGGCGAGAGAAAGAATGCGCGTGTGTTGGTAAAAGTTTAGATCCATGCTGGATAGCCTCGGCGTATTACGCCAAAGTAACAGAGTCATGCGCTTCATGCGCTGTCTTCAAATGGCTGGATTCTTGTAGCGTTTTAGTACTCACTGGTATTTATTTGCCAGTGCATGTGCGCCTTTAATTCTAGCGACAGAGGCACGCGGTGAACTGCGTCTTGACGAACCAGAGCTCGCCAGAACGGGTAGGTACATTTGGATCGACTCAGACCATCGGTGGGTCTACATTACGCCTTCATTCATGTGTCCACAGCCAAGAACACGACGCCTTCCGAGGGCGCGTTGTCGCTGCAATACAATGCCTCTGCTGCAGAGGCAAGCGTGAGTGTGCCCAGTTGCAGCCGCATTGAGAAACAAAATGGATTTTATGGGTTGAGAGAACGCCTGCCCTGGTAGGTTAACGTTGTTCACGCCGGACAGTCCCGGCGCATTACGCCAAAGAGCAGCAGAGGCATGCGCTCTGCCGCTTTCTGTGAGAAGCGCGTGTGCGAAGGTCGAAGTTTATTTTATTTATACTCGCTTGCGGGGGGGGGGGGGGTCTTGTCAGCGCATCTAGCGCTCTTCAACCTTGTCACAGAGGCATGCAGTGGCGAGGCTGGAAGGGCAACCGATGACCAGTGCTCGTGTAGAGCGAGCTGGAATGACAAACCGCCACCGCGATGACCAGTCCTGGCAGAACGGATAGATACATTCGGATAGATGGATTGGAACGAGACGAAATGATGAGAAGAATAGCTGGACACGGATGGACGCTTCAACATGAATCTTGAAGTGGTGCATGCTGCAGAGAAATGCTGCGAGATGGACGGTGATGGAATGTGGAACGCTGAGGTTTGTTGCCTGCATCGCTCGCCATAAAAACGCACAGGATCGAGTTGCAGTACTAGTTGCGATGAGGGTGTTATTCTTGAATGTTTGCCGTTTCTAGAAACAATCTGGGAGACTCGCAGGTGAGTACTGCTCGTCTCTGTCTTTCATTGCATCCTCTTCAAAATTATTTCATAAATAATGTCTACTTTTGAGTAATTATTGATGAAGTCCTTCTTGTGTTGTTGAGTCGGATGCATAGCCTTGCAAGCGGGTTTCCTGTATCAAATGAATCACTTCAACCGACTTTTCTTTGGCTCCTTGAGTTTACTCATTGTGGAATTTTTCTGTATGTTTTAATTTATTATGGAACTAGTGTCCAAAATATACAATTACAAACGTTGTCCGGTAAATTTACAAACTGAGAAAGCTTGAACTCCACCCCGAGTTGCCAATCAATCGGTCAAGTGGCTCCAAACTGACTGAGTGACCCGACCGAGTCGACGATCGCCAAGTGCAACACGCAGCAGCAAAGAACAGTGACTTACCCCTCACCCCATTCACTCGTCTGAGTCTGCTTCTCACCATCGTCACCATCGTCCGTCCGCTCACAGAGTCTGAGCCTCGGACTTTTTAGCGTGGAACGCACACCAACAGATCCCGGTCAGTCTTGCTGGATGGATGAGACTCCAGGTCCTTTGGATTTGCGGCGTAATCGCGCAGTGCGATCTTCAAGCGAGCACTCGAAGAAAGAGAGAAACACGGTAAAGACCTCAGCGGTCGGTGCTTCAAACCACAGGCTTTTTCTTCGCCTCGAATTATTCAGAGCACGTATAACTTGTGATTTTTGGTTCTTCTCGTCAGTGAAATCGATCCAGATTTTCTTGGGAGAGAACGCACAACTGCATTACTGGATGGAGCGCATGTCATATTCTTCAAACGCACCTGCCTGGTGCCGCATGACTGGCTCACGCGTGTGCGGTGTACAGGGCCATTTGGGAGTGATTTCATAGCCATTAACATGCAGCTCCATGCGCGCAATCATGGTCAGACGCAAGACGCGTGACAGAGGCGACGACTGGTCTCTCGGAGCATGGTATCTCATTTCAAGGTCGTTTTTTAAATCTATAACATAGATTACAAACGTCTATATTTGCTTCTTGTAATATCTGATGTTGAAATAAGATGGCGACTGGTCTCTCGGTTCCCGCTCCACCCACAACAATTTCAACGGAAGAGGCTTTTCTGCGCAAGTACTGGTTGGTGCCTTTGAAAGTGTAATCAATTCTCATCTCTCACAAATTCAGAATCAAATAAGGACTTATGAATGTATAACAGTAGAGTTTTGTTTTTTGTTGATATGCACAAATCGATAGATGATAGTGCACTATCGTTTACTGATATTGAAACCGCATATTTCCCCCTTTCTCTCCCCACAGGTACAAAACCCATCTCATCCACCACTTTCCAACTGCGTAATCGGCCTTTTGATGATATCTTGACGGCGCAAACACCTGTACAAGTCGATTCTCTCGCCACAATATCTACGAAACTGACCTCGCTGATCAATAAAATCAGCTCATTTCACTTCTATAAATAAATACCCTGTCTAATACGCTACTGTTTGGTCTATTACGCGCAGAGCCAATGTTGACGCCAAGTGATTATGATTCGCATCCGCGCGCGCTAAGTCGGCAGGTGGCTGAATGGGGGGCCACAGAGGAATTCCCAGCTCAACAAGCGAAAGCGAGCGAGTCGCTGGACGTGAATGCGGTCACTATCGAAAACGCGCTCCGCTCAGACAGCGACAGCCTCCGCGTGACAGCTCTCCTGCCTGGCTGCCTCCCCGCTCATAACCAGAAGCACCACCGACCCCCCCAAGACAGAGAAAAAAGATGACCATCTCCGCCCGCACACCACCGCTCCCAATGAGCGTCGCGTGGCTTGAGAGCGCGACGCTCGAGGTCTCAGCCACGCAGCAGCTCAAGCGCGACGTGCGCTACGTGCTCACGGTGCACCACAAGCCATCGCGCTCCAGGTGGGCGCTCGGCCGCTCCTACGACGAGTACCGCCAGTTCCAGCACCGCCTGCTCAAGGCCTTGGAGTCGGGCCATTTCTGCCGCGCTGAGTGCCCGTGGCTCTACACCTTTGTGACCTCGTACTTTCCCAAGTCGTGCCTCTTCCGGTCTTCAAGCGCGCGCGTGATCGCGTTCCGCCGCGAAACGCTGCAGAACTACATGACCACGATCCAGTCCGTGCTGCTGAACCGCGACAACCACTGCTGCAACGTGCTGGTGTCGCGCGTCGTGCACGAGTTCTCTGAGTTCCTTTGCGGCCCGGGCGGCATCGAGTCGCTGCCGCTCAAGCAGTGGGCGTTCGCGCAACAGCGCAGCGGCTCTCGAGGCGGCGGCTCGCGCGAGTCGCTCGACTCGCAGGCGTCCACGTCGGACGAAGAAGCCACGACCACAACCAACTCGAGCGGCTCGTTTGAAGACACGCTGTGCGGCGTATGCGACTGCGCGGTGGACGGCTACAAGACCAAGCTGCGCTGCGGCCACCAGTTCCATGACGAGTGCATCGTGCAGAAGCTGAATGAGAACATGAAGTGCCCAACGTGTGGTCACTCGGAGAGCCTACAACATTGAACTTAGCAACTGCTGAAACGTTGTTGATTTTGATTTATAAACTATTTAATGGACATGGTATTTTATAAGGCCTTCTTTTTGGAAACTATAAGACTCGCAAGTGGCGAGTGTGTATTTCTGTACCCAAAAAGCATCATATCATCTCAACCTAGATGATGAAGTCTTTGAGGAACTGCTTGGATGCAAAAGTATTGCAGACAAGAGCTTGCGAGTTACGATATTTTCCGAGCCTTTTCATTACGGCATGGTGGGCATAGCTCTTATAATAGTTCTGTCACTTTGTGTTGACTGTCTCGTTGAAAGCCTCCTGAATTGTTTCCTCTCCATACTGAGTTGTCTTCGACAACGCTTCGCCTCTCACTTACTGCCAGGATTCTCCATGCGTCGAGGTCTACATATTTGGCGGGAGCGATGCGTATGATGCCATTTACAGCGAGCGACCAGCAAGGGGGCGTAATCGATCGGAGCAATCGCCACTGATGATCACACACAAAGCGACGACCCAGTCAGGAAGTCTTCGTTTCATAAGAGGCATACACAGCTAGCTCACTGTATCGTTGCGTTGCTTTTGATTATCCTGGGGTAATTCATAACGTTAATCGCTCTTCGGGTTGTGCTTGCGCTGCAGACACCATTACAACCCTCCCTGCTAATAATAAGCCATCAGATGTTTGTATGCGAAAGTTGGATTTTCTCCATTGTCAAAATCGGCTCTCAATTGAGGACACTTTAAAGTGGGGTGGCTATTCGTCTGGTTGCAATTGCCGCACGATTCACTCCATCGAACGACAAATTGTATTTTTCCATCACGACCCTAGCATTTCCATTTCATCATCTTGCTAACGAGCAGATCAGGACTCAGAGGCGTAAACCAAGCAACCCGTAATGCGAAGCGAATCACCACTCGGTGCTATACCCTCTGCTATCAGGTACAAATGCTAATCACCAGCTTTACGTAGTGTATAAGTCTATTTATTAGCCTACTATTTATAGAGGCAAATAAAGACCACATCTGGCTTTGCAGGTTTGCGTCCAAGCCACTTCATTTTAGTTTACGCTTGGCATCCAAGCCACTTGAGGGAATAATCGACGACATTTTCGAATCGCACCAGCTGCGATTCTCTGAGATCTGCGAGCCAAACAGACAGACAAGAGTTGCGCTTCAGGTCATCGAGGTCATCGCAAAGGGCTGAAATGATTACTCCCAGCCGATCCTTTCACTGTATTGTGCCAGCCGCAACCAAACGAAATGCGGACTTTTGAAAATCGCAGATATTCGAAAAACGGGATTCTTGAAGGCGATATCTGTGCATAATTTAAACGATGCGTATTTAAGACCTGCATCCCAACTGGTCTCCACAGACGAACCGGTTGTTTACTTTTCACTAGCTTCATGCGAGGCCTCAGCGATGATGCGGCTGTCTCCCAAGCATACAAGTGGCCACAGTGCCGTGAAATCAATCTCCACAACCGAATCAGCCAGCTCAGGCGTCAATAGCTTCCTCTCCGCTTCACTCAGCGTACAACCTCCCACCCTCCACAGAGTAACCCACCATGCCCTCAAGTCAGTCCTCATTTTCACCTTCCTCCCAGCGCGCCAGCAAGCTCCGGTCGCCAGCGTACCGAGCTGAGCGCCTGAGCTACACGAACTCTGGCAGCGGCAACAACAAGAGCTACTACGCGCAGATCCCGCTCACGATCCAGTACCTGGACCAGCTTCACCTCAACATGGTTGCCGAGCGTCTCGACCCCAAGACCAAGGATGTCCACTACGTGCTGCACATCCACAAGAAGCAGACCGAGCTGCGCTGGAGCATCAGCCGCACGTTCAGCGAGTACTGCGAGCTGCAGAAGCGATTGATGAGCGTGATGCAGCTCGGCCACTTCTGTAACGCCGAGTGTCCGTGGATGTATTCGTTCGTCAAGAGCCAATTCCCCAAGGAGTGCCGCTTCTACTCGTCCACAAGCTACGTCGTGCGCAAGCGCCTCGAGGCGTTCCAGAATTGCATGGCTACACTGCACGCGCATCTGCTGAACCGCGAGAACCACTGCTGCCCGATCGTGACGAGTGCGGTGGCGATGGAGCTTATCCGTTTCCTCAACACCGATCTGCCGGTGGACAGCGAGGCCCGTTACTTTGACTCCAAGAGTCTGAGCTCTTCATTGCCTTCCAGTACCGACCCGAGCACCAGCCCGCTCCCAATGCTCGACATCTCCATCCGCTACACTGATTTGGAAGCCTCATCCTCCGGCGCGAACGTGAGAAGCTCGCGGAGCAACCACTCGTCGCGCTCCAGTGACTGCAGCATCTGCAGCCATCACCACCACCACGAGTCAACCAACTCTCTGACCTCCGTTGGGTCCCGATCCCCCCACCCAGAGGACCACTCGGACGACGATGGCAGCGACGATGCGGCCAGCGTGGCTTCTGCTTCGTCGTCGGCGTACTCGCGCGACTTCTGCCAGTCGTTCACGACGCTCAGTTGCGGCCATCAGTTCCACGACGAGTGCATTCTCGAGAGGCTCAACGAGAACATGAGCTGTCCCACGTGCGATCACGCCCAGAAGTGAGGTCAAAGCACGCTCAAGGATGGCAAGGATGGCTGCGCTTCTGCGTCAAAAGCGAGTTGTAATTTATTGTTTTGTTTTTGAGGGAAATGTTTATATTCCATTAAAAAACAATTTTCACATTTATTTGTCAATACAAATTCCTAGACTACAATCCAGTACGTACTGTGCAATATTGTAATTTGCCAGTTTATATGAAATGACAAGCATGCTCATACCTCGAGATGGGCAGATTAGATGCGTCAATACAAATATATAGGTTAGAATCCATTTTCCCTGCAGGAAAGGGGACAGTGGGCACCAAGATTCGTTCTGAACGCCAGAGAATTCAGGCACGAGCCAGCCGCCTTCATCTTCACTGCCAGCACCACGGATGTCGATCATCAGAGCCCATCGGCACCGCAGATCTCGTCCACTCGCTCCACATGATCCGATCTCTCTTGACAACTCAGCAGTTGGCGATGGCCCCGCACATCATCTGAAACGCGACACGCAAAGAGCCATCCTGGATGGTTCAAGAGCTCATTTACGAGCTTCGGTTGCAACTTTCAAGGAGAGCAAATAGAATCATTCCCATTTTCTCTGGTTTATTCCTCATTCATAAATAAAAGCTATACACACAGAGACACAGCAACACTGGATCCTTTCTGCCTCAAACGACGAGCTGATACACCTCTCTCTCTCTCTCTCTCCTCTCTATCTATCTACGGCTCGACTGCTTGGTGCCGCACGTTGGACACTGCATGGCCTCGTTGAGCTTGAGCACGATGCACTCGTCGTGGAACTGGTGGCCGCAACTGAGCGTCGTCGTGTAGCTCAAG
This sequence comes from Globisporangium cylindrosporum, assembly GCA_038050675.1. Classification (NCBI taxonomy): domain Eukaryota; phylum Oomycota; class Peronosporomycetes; order Pythiales; family Pythiaceae; genus Globisporangium; species Globisporangium cylindrosporum. The sequence goes on along the minus strand of JALBZD010000320.1, from coordinate 16,231 downwards.
CTCGACGACGACTGGAAGCTCGGCAGCGAAATCACACCTGCTGCGGCTGCTGTCTGCTGCTCGCAGCTGTGGGGCTCGACGTCGAGGTTGCAGTCGCAGAGCGTGCACACCAAACTCTCAAAGTCCGTGGAGCTGCCGGTCTCCTCTTCGTCCGACGTCGAGGTCACCGACTCCTCGATCGATAATTGGCCGCCACTGTTGACGCTGAAGCCGTCGAAGAACAGCTGGCGCTTGAGCGGATGGTCCTTGCCGGCGTCCTGTAGCAGGAACTGAAGCAGCTCGATCGTGACGCCGTCCACCACGACCTGGCACCCGTGGTTGTTGCGGTTCAGCAGGAACGTCTGTAGCGTGCTGAAGACGCGCAGCAGCGCCTCGCGGCGGCGCTCGCCGAGCCGCAAGCACATCGAGTTGGAGCCGAAGAACGACTTTTTTGGAAAGTAGCTCTTCACGAACGTGTAGAGCCACGGGCACTCGGCGTTGCAGAAGTGGCCGTGGCTCATGATCTTGAGCAGCCGCTTCTGGAACGCGCGGTAGTCGTCGAACGAGCGGCTGAGCGTCCACTCCGCAGTTGACGACGACGACACAAAAGACTGGCGCTGATGCTGCATCGTGAGCTTGTAGTGGAGTCCACCCTTGGTGCTGTGGCGGTGGCTGAGGCTCTTGCTAGTTGTTGGCACGTCCACGACCTTCATGCCAAGTGAGAGCTGCTCGAGCCACGCGATGGACGGCGGCAGCACGGCCGCCACGGAGTTGCGCTTGCGGCTGCGCGTGGACGACGAGGAAGAAGACATGGAGGGATGGAAGGGTGGGGGCAATACACAAGCAGTAAGGTAGGCGCTGGGGCTCTTGGGCTCTCGTGGGGCGGCTTACAGCCGGAGTAGCGAGATAGCGAGTGAGAGGCTGGCTGCTGTCGGACCTTGATCGGTGGAGCTCTTTGAACTGTTCAAACAGCTCAAAACCTGGACGTAATCAACTGCTAAGTAATCTATTCGATGAACGGACACACTTTCAGCCAATGAACACGTCGTGCGGAATAATCCTCTTGTATTTGACTCACTTGCGAGCTGATATTTCGAGAGTTCTGGTTCGTTTTCGGTTATAAACTAGGTCTTTCTGTGCGAACAAATCCCTGATGAAAATGATAATGATGGACTGGCGAAAAGCCCGCACACAGTGAAGTGTAGAGAAGATGTGTTGAGAAAGTGAGGGATGCTCCAATCCTTGCTTGGCGGACACACAGAAGTTGCAGATCTGGAGCTGATTGCGGGTGCGATTCTTCGACCGTGAGACTCTTGAAGAGTGTGGCATTGTCCAACAACCAGGGAGCCAGACCAAAAGCATAAGGAATTGTCCAAAATCTATATAAATCCCCTACATTGGCTGTAGTTTATAAACATTGACCTCAAACTTGAGTGGGTACACTTTTCTCCTTGCGTGAAATCGTGACTTGGTCAACCAGTCCCGAAGGAGTCAAGGACGAGGACCAACTCACAAGAATATCACCAGCTCTCGGTTAGTTGTCACGATGCTGATGAGGCTCGAGCGTTATTGGTGGCGCTGAGCCAGAGGGACTCGATGTTGAGTCCCTAGGGCTCAGCATCAGGGCATTTTGCAGAACATTTTCAAGCAGCTGGACTTAAATTTCATCGCGCTGGTTCGCGCTCTTACGGGACTATTCTTCTGTTATACAGATGGGACCACCAGCATGCCTTTGACTTCCAGCAGCACCAGTACTCTGTGGGGGTCCGGAAAACTGTAAACTCGCAATTGTGATGGTCGTGCGCGGTCTTTGTGTTGTCAGGCGTCAAGGCAACCTCTGTCTTCCTCTCTCCTCGTAGGGGTATAGACACTACCTCATTGCTGCTGACTGTCGTTCAGAATATAGGTTCAACATTTCCTTCTGTGGAAGACATGACACATTATTGATAAACCGGTCAGCTTCACCTTGATCGAACTGGAGTTGATCGTCCCTCGCAGGATCCCACAACTTTTCGGACTCGTTCGAAAAGTTCATTATTATTTGCCCTGTTCATGAGCAGAGACACATTCGAATTTTGCGAAGGAGGTGCTCTAGCTGGAACTGAAAGACCCTTTTCCCAGAAGAAGAGTACAGGCAAACCCCCCAAATTGAGACGCAAAAACACACCAAGCAAAAATCTATTTTTAAAGGATTCCGCTTTGTAAGAGGTATTAAAAATTACAGGTTGAAGAATACAGTGCGTGTCACAAAAGGTCACCATCTGTAACTGCTAAATTCGAGCCAAAATTGTGGAATCAGAACAAACCGACACGCTCACGAGATTCAGGAGGGGAGTTTACCCGGGCAACCCTCCCGCCGTGCACACAGAACTCGCCAACGTACTGCACACCATTGGGAAGTGCACGCAGGCGAACGCATGTGCACGAACATGAAATTCAAATTGGCTTAGAGCAGCAACTGCGACTGACTCTAAAGTCTCCTTATCTAAGCTATCTACGAGTTCGTACATATCGTCACCGAGAATTTGTGGGTGACGCCAGCAGTTCTTGATTGTCGTGTCCGCCACACTCTTCTAGGCTTCTTGTGCCCAGCGCATCGCAGTTAGGATGTCCACATTGTAGAGACGGTTCACATCTCTTTATTGGCACTCACTTCCCTTGGCCTCTGCTCGTTTCAGCAGCTTCTCAAGACAGTCGAGCACGTGCCGAGGCTGGTGCTTGTTGAGCTGCGCTTTAAACTGCCGTACGATGCCGGTGCCCTGTTGCTGCAGGTAGGATGTAAGGATGCATGATTACAAGACCTTCACTCTTGGAGTGCGGGACACCATCATGTAGACTCTCTCCCTTTTTACATACATTCTAGGATAGCAAAAGAAAACAAGTAGCATAGACTACACGCACGCAAGGCACGTGCGACATGTTGAAGATTCATATTAGATAGAAAAGAAATCAGAAAGAATCCAGTGGGGTAAAGACACGACAGGATCTGTGTCTTGCGACATAGATACGCGTGTCTGTGTCCTACGCCCATGTCCTACCCACAGGACGCCCCTTTTGGACAAGAAACAACGAGTAGGAAGGTAGGCAGAAACAGACAGACTTACACACTCACTTCTCATTTTACCTCAATACCAACAACCGCCTTCCACTCAAGCACTTCGTCTCGCCTCTTCGCCTCTCTTCGCACACGACCGTGGTCCTCGCCATCTAACGCTTCCTCGCTCTACGCCAGACCAGCGCTCATCTCGCTCGGTCCTTCGGCTGCACTGTGCCAGGTCGTCACAATGACGGTGAATCGCGACGTGAACGCCTCGAAAAACATCCTCGAGATCTTCCAGTACCAACTGCAGGGCCAAAAAAGTCGGCCGTGGGCTTTCGCGCGAACATGGCGAGCGCAGGGGATGATAAAAGATGACAAGCTGATTGAGTATTGAGATGAGTAGCCTCAATTGCTCAGTCATCGCTGGTTCCGCTCCCGCTCGAGCTGAGGATGTCGGATTTAGCCAGCACTATTACTAGTTTATCAATCCATACAAACGAAAGCAACTTAATGGGCTGACCTCTGACTGACAGTTTGTTTGTTCCACCCTGATAAGAAGGCTCTTTTGTTCGCGATAGGTGTCGAAATGTTGACCCAAGGGACGTTAGGGAAGGTTAACGGACGCTACACTTGTGTTGTGTGCCACATCCACCTGAACGCTAACGGGTGTAAACGGCGGTTAACCAGAATGTCACTCCTGCCCAAAGAACTCATGTGGCCCACTCTCTGCACCCCAAAGCCTCAACTCATTTCAAATACAGAAAAGATGAATTCATCAGATGACAGTTACCAATTATTAATACCAATATCGGCCTGGATTTGAAAATCATATTTTCATGTTTTGGAAGCTCGCTCCTATGCGCATGGTTTTTTTCTCCCCCGCCCGCCTTCCTTCCTTTGAGGCAGAGAGCCCATCAAACAAGCGCCGGAAGCCACCGACACGCACTCCACTCGAAAGCAGCTAACGGCTTCGCGCATCAAGCCCAACGAACCAGAGGCCCTCCTTCGTGTGTACGAGGCGAGCTACGACACACACGACCACAACAATCACCAGTAGACGCAGAAGCGCAAAATGACGATGCACGCGTGGCGCTCGCTCTCGCGCAGCATCCTCGTATTCACGAACGTGCTCTTCCTGCTGCTCGGCTCCGTGCTCGTCACGCTCGGCGGTACGTCTTGCTTGCGCGCTCTCTCTCCGTATATAAGTATGTGCTGTGCTCGTAGTGATGGTGTCGCTAATATGACTTTCTCTCTCTGTGATCGTGTCGTGTATGCATATTGTGTTGTAGGCTACATGGTGTCGCTGCCGGACGTGAACGAGTTCTCGGACGGCGGCATCACGAGCGCGATCATCACGTGCGGCGCGCTGATCATCCTCATCGCGCTGCTGGGCTGCTGCGGTGCGCAATGGGACAGCAAGGTGTTCCTTTTCCCGTACGCGATCCTCGTGGTAGTGTCGGTGATTGCGCAGCTCTCGCTCGCGGGCTTCATGTACCACGTACACGGCTCGCTCGTGACGGTGTCCAACAGCAACTTTGATCTGTCGGTGCTCTCCCCCGGCGACCAGGGGATCCTCAAGTGGATCAACAGGCGCTTCAAGGACGCGTACAACCACTGCGGACTCGCGGTTGACATCGACCTCACGGTGCAGAAGAAAGCTCTCACGGCGACGTGCGAGAACCCGGACTTTGTCTGGTTCGCTAAGTTTATCGAGTCGAATTGCCGCATTGGCACGCCGGAGCTGATGCCCGGCAGCGATTTTCTGAAATGCGCCGGCGCGAACTTCAGCCTGGGCGACTCGATGACCGAGCACTCGATGCTCTGCGCGTGCGAGTCGCGCATGATCCTCTGGGTGAACGACCAGTCGCTGCTCATCGCGGTGTTCATCTTCGCGATCGTGTTCTTCGAGATCGCGCTCGTGACGCTCTCGTGCTATGTGATGTTCTCGCGCCGCGGCCGCCGCCACGGGTATCAGGAGATCCGCATGCCGATCAAGCAGCAGCAGGGGCCGTTCAACCCGCACCCGCGCAACTACTACGGCCAGTCAGCGCAGCAGCAGGGTCAGGATCGCCAGCCGTTCAACGCGCCGCAGCAATCGTACGCAGCGCTCGGACAGAACGCGAACAACAGCCAGCCACCGTACCCGTACAACCACCAGCAGGGCCAGGAACACGGGAATGGACGACCGATCCTCGGTCCATCCATTTAAACAGAAAGGCAGCACGTGGGTGATGAAGGAGAGAGGAGAATGAGAGTGCGTCAAGTTCCAGCAGCGGGTGAAGCGAGAGAGAGAGACGAAGAGAAATGTGTTTTTTTGAAATTTGAACTAGGGAAAAATGAAGTTGCAGTCAGCCTGTTGTCCAAGGTATTCGTCCATTTGTAAGTCGATGTGCGCGTACGTGCGATTGTGTATGTGCTCCAGCCAGGGCTTCCAAGAGGTTTCGCTCAAAGCAGGCGCCTGGATCGTCCGCCTCTTATACTGGATGCCAAAGCCTCCAAAGCCTCGCTGTGTGCGTGATGCCATGCTTGCTCGCAAGTCCAAGCGGTCCGAGACCTCTTTCCAAAGCGGCTAATGTCTTATTGTAGGTGAGAGCGAGATTCTTAAGTAGGTCCCCCACATGTCAAGATTGATCCGATAAAGCCACACATTTGAAGATGACGACCAAGGATGCTGACCGAGTCCTTGGTCGTCAGAGATGAGGTAAACGCTCGCGAACGAGAGATCTCAGGCAGACGGGTGTGGTTTGGGATTCGGCAGCCACTCACCAAGTGGCTACGGAGAGGGTCTTGACGATCGCGTGGCCCCCATCAAAACCATTTCAAAGCCGTGAAAGTCTACAGATCTGCGGATTTTGATCTGCAAGCACAAAAGCAGCACAGGAGGTGGATCGGAATTGCCGCTCCCATAATCGACGAAGACGTGGCCACGACCACACGATAGAGAGAGCGACAGTCAGGCACTACTTGCTATTGTGGGTGTTGCTCACTCATTCACCACGGCACTGGTTTTCCCATTTCCTTCTCACCAGTTCACTCATCACTCATTCTATAGCTCTTCCTTTACGCCCCACTTGCCCATTCAGTACATGACTTGAGCACAGGACTTCACCAGAGAGCAAGCATCTGGTCGGATGAGTTTTGCTTGTGTGGGTTTGCAAGGTTCAAGGCAGAAGAAATGCAATGCAAATAGGACCCAGGACCAAGTAAAGCGAATCCATTCATTCATTCACTTCATTCACTTTTTGCGTCGGCAGATCGTGACGGAAAGCGAGAAAACGCGGTTCCGATTCGTGATTATGACCGCCGGTAATCATCTCACCTTTTTTTGACACGACAGATGTCATCACCTCAGCAAACAGGTGATGTCAAGCTTGCTACTGTGCACGTTGGAATAGCTGCACGAGTATTATGATGCTGGTGTAAACTGCTCTTGGTTTTTACTTTTCATAATTATCAATAGCGCTCAGTGGACGACACAAAGCGAATTGGCGAATTTGCGGGCTTTCAGCTCACCTACCTCGTAGATTTCAGACAAGCACGTTTGAGGTTCCCTTTGAAGATGCTTATAAAGCACATATTGAGGACGCTTCTTTGATCATTTCTGCTAGCATATTATGATGCTGACAGTGATCATGAGACAGCAAACGCTCGATGACTCCACATGTTCCAAAAACCACTCGCTTGCCAATGTTATTTTGTTTTGTGTGGTGCTACACAATTTGAGAGATGAGAATGAACTGACCCACCTTCAAAGCTGATCATGTGTCCTTCTGATGACCACACCATTCATTCCACATGTAATGAGCTAAACACCCCTATTACGTAGACAGATCACTCTATTCTATTCTCTTGACAGGAATGCGATCATCGATTCACAATAACATTTCCCCCATTTATGGCTTCATCAGCATCAAAAATTGTATGGTTCACGCAAAAGCAAACCCGCGAAGACCATACTATCTCAAAGAGAGAAATCATTGAGAAAGTCGTCAGGGCTGTGTCGCTCTTTGCTTGCTTGCTTTGTGAGTTGAGCCGAAGCCGTGGGACCACTGGTGTTTGATTGTCTGGTCTTTTGTTTGCATGCGAAAAATAGGGAGGTAACAACTCGCCCAACCAATCGTCACGCAAGCAGACTTCAACGAAATAGCCGAGGCCTTTTCTGTTTTCCAGCCGGTCCACGTCAGTCCAAAAGCCGTAAACTCGTCATCAACCGAGTGCACAACCAGCGGCAATTCTTCCGCAACCAAATGGCGATCTAGAATTATATCAAATTTGTGACTATCAGAGCCAAACCAATGTACAAATGCTAGGCATTAATATATCCGCCTGCCAGGCTCTTCATCAACTAACATGCTGATGTTCATTTGGCTCTCAAGTACAGTGTTGGATGCATTTTTTAGACTGGGTTTGCAATAACGAATGTCCATTATTCCTTAAAAAGCTGATGGGAAAAATCTTCAAATCTGTGAATGTGAGGCATCCATTGATGGCGCGCGCAATTTGCTTTAAGCAATCCCGAGTGTACATTGGTTTGGCTGATATCTTCACCTCTGTCTCGTCTGTTTTTGCTTTTGTGGATCTGGGTCTGAGTACCCTCGATAATCAATATTTTGGCTTGTTGATAAAAACATTCTTGCTAGAAGTGGATCAGCCATCGCACTGTGAAATTCTATCTTCAGACCAATGAATTGAATCAAGCTGTCAAAAACCACCCGATCAAAAACCGACAAAGAAGTTTCAGCTTGCCGTGCGATGGATGATGGGCTGCTCTTGTGCATGTTTGTGATTGCTTTCTTTTCTTGTTCGCTTGATCATGCGTGGGGTTGTGGGGAAAGACCAACAGGCAACAGCTTCTGTTGTGGAGTTTGCTTTGGCGTTGGCCGACTCGCTCGCTCACTTCCCAAACACACCGCAGCAGAACAGGTCGCACACACAAATTAGACAGGACTGAGCAAGCGCAAGAAAGCCAGTAGGCGTCCTCACCGAGTCGCGTCATCACCGCTCTTATTTTTAGCATTACAGCCCAGAGTACCCACCGTCCTCAACCAGTGGTGATTTGCAGCAACAAGCAAGAAACACTTGCGCAAACAAGCAAACAAACACAAGCTGATAGCAACTTACGCGTGCCGACATGATGAAGATCACAGAGCTGCTCAATGTGCCGCCGGCGTCGGCGCATGCACAAGACGACTATGAAGATGACGTGGAGATGCGCGACACCTCCGAGTACCACCAGCAGCAGTCGCCACCATTGGTGACGAAGAGCCCGCAGCCTCACAAGCGCATGGACATGGCGTCGCTCGACCTCTTCGCGCAGCAGTGAGTTCGCAGTGGCGCCCGTAGGAAAAACTGACTACCAGATCAGTATGTTAACAATTCTTAATCTTCTGTCTGTGTTCTCTCTCTCTATAGGAAGCTGCCGCGCGAGATGCAGCGCTCGAAAGTGCAGGAGCTGTCGATGAACCGCATCATCCAGGAGCTCCACTCCAGTCCAGCGCATCAACAGCCGCAAACACAGAAGTTCCCTCTCGAGGTGACGCAGAACAGTCACCCATCGCTGCCGAATCACAAGGACGACGCGTCGGCGATCGCAGCGTCCGCGATGCTCTCGTTTACGAGCAGTAATGTACCACCACTACCGCCGCCTGCTTCTTCTTCCCAGCTAATTCACCACCAACAGCTCCAAACAGTGACCACCACGCCAAAAGCCAGGTCACGGACGGAAAAAGCGGGCAAAAGCCAGAAGCAGAGCAAGCAAAGCAAGCGGACCTCCGTTTTAACAACTTCGGGTGTCAGCGCCACGGCGGAACAGGGCCGTGACGATGAGGAGGACGGTGATGATGGCGATGAAACAGGATCCCGACGGCGCCGCACGCGCAATGGCTTTGCGCCGCTCACCGAGTCCGAGAAGCGTGTCAAGCAGCGCCAGCTCGTCAAGCGCTCGTACTATCGCAAGATTGTGAGTTTCTGTATTTTGATTTTGAGCACAAGTTGCAAGTCAGCACCATTTAGAAACTGTGCACTAACAGTTTGTTTTCTCGATTTCTGAATGAAACTATTCTGTAGGACACGATCAATGAGCTGCGCGAAGTGGCCGAGAAGCTCGAAGACGAGTTCCAGACCGTGCTGGACGGCCGGAGGAAGTACTCGGCGCAGCACCAGCTGGAGCTCTCGCCATTTGAAGCGCTGCGCGAGAAGTACACACAGCTGGCGATCTCCAAGGACGACCTGCGGATGGAGAACGAGGCGCTGCGCACGCTGGCGGCCGAGCAATCCAAGGCGCGCACGCGCGTGGGCATTCTGCTGGACGAAGAGCTCCGTGAGCAGGAGGAGGTCGCGCGCGTCGCGGAGCTCGGGCCACTGCGAGCAGCAATCACAGCGGTAGCGCCGCAGAGTAACGCTACGAAACCCGAGAATGTGAACGACCCTATAAACTCTGTGATCCAGATCAAACCAATTTCCGAGGCTGAGTGCATGGAGATCGTGAAGGAAGCGTACGTGGAGATCATGAAGTTCAGGGATGCGCAGAACTACGTGACGACCGGCGCGAGCGTGTTTGGCTGGCGCGACCGACGAAGAGTCGAGGGTGATACGATGAAGTTCTTTTTGGAGAAAACGTTTACATTCACGGCGGAGCAGGTAGCAACCACGATGTGGGGGATCCTGTCGACCGAGGCCGGCGCGAACCGCATCTACAAGACGGACTTTTCGATCCAGTTCCACTTGGTGCAGCGCGTGAATGGCAACAACGTCGTGTTCTACCGTACGATCGAGCGCGCGGGCCAGGGCGTGGTGATCAAGTCGCTGGTGCTAGGCTCACTCGTGCAGATTGATACGGGCTTCATGCTGCTCTTCCGATCGCTGGACCCGACAGAGAGACTGGTAAAGAAGACGCCAGAAGAGGAAGCGAGTCCTACAGCATCGCCGTTTGCAGTTGAGAAGCGCGAGATCTGGAGCGAGGTGTTCAGCTGGGGGCTCTATGAGCACGCGGGGGAGCACCAGGAGTACTGTCGCAACTCGTTTGGAGGGTTTGTGCCGAGCTCCAGTGCCACGACGCTCGAGTTCTGGCTCATGCACATCCTGCTGATCGCTGTACGCTGCGAGAACGAAGCCATCGGCCCAACGTTCGCGCTGCAGTGAGTGAGTGAGTGAGTGGAAGGAGAACCCACCAACCAACCTCACACGCATGTACAGTATTTGTATCTGGTATCTCGATGTCATCCGCGAATGGTGTCGAAGCTGTTGACAGAAACCTAAAGGTATCGTGACGTATTTATTGTTGTGCAACTACTTTTTCCTTACTACTCTGGATGGTTCTTACGAGAGTTGCTCACTCGCGTTGATATCGAAACGCTCCCCTAGTGGCGAAATCTATGTTAACTGTTGTACATGATCCACTTTTGAGTGCTGCCATGCAACTGCAAGGTCCAGCTAGCATCTTTCTCTGGGTCTGCTGTAGCTCTCTGGTGTGGAGGTTGCTCGTCCTGATGTGGGTGGCTCAACGTGACCCATTCTAATTGCCTGCTTACTGAGGCTGCGCGCTCGCTGAGTAATTGGGATGGTTGACCGCTCCTTAACGTCGTCTACTTGTCCATTCACCTGCTGGATGATCAACTTGCTGCATGTAAAGTGCGTTTGGCAATGACACTGGAATGCGGCAACTCGTTGTTTCCCGCCCCAACGATTACCAATATCAATCGCCGATTGGTAAGCTTGGGTTGTGTTGCTTGAGGTGATGTATGAATGGACTGAAAGTGGAAGGCTGATTCGATGATACGAACCAAGGGGCCACGCGGAGAAAGTGGAGAGGAGGGGAGGTACTATATTGCTCTATTGGAAACAGAGAGAAGAGAGGTACTGTACAGCACTCGGATGCCAATGCACCTTTGCGAATATGCTTGGAACTTCGAAAGTCACCCACACGATTCGGTCTGCAGCCCTTGGCTTCAAGGGGACTGATGAGTCCAGATCCATCCTCGCAACCGAAGCGCAGTGCATGCACAACTGCCGATGGACTGTTCTAAACTGACACAAGGATGCGTGCATCAGTTAGAACAAGAACAACATCGCCCACCGACCGATTTCGACAGATGCTGGGAGAGGTACACAATCCGTTCGCTCGCATCCAGCCAACCAGCACTACAGGACGACAGTAGACCGTTAGTGGCGCCATGCCGCGCGGTTTGCTTTGCAAGTGCGCGTCAAGACTGTCCATGATGAACATATTCGGATCCAGCCTAACTGGTCGGGCTCTGTTAGCTGGAAGCAGTTGGTCCACTCGACTCGCTGCTGATTCGAACGATGTAACAACCAACCAAGAACACAACCAGCCACTGCAAACTGAAAATCCACCCACACCTCGAAAGCAGGGGATGCTTGTAAATGTGTGGTGCAAGGGATACTGAACAATCTGAACAATCTGAACAATCTGAACAGTACTGCGTGTGCATGTCCAGAACGAGACACTTGAGACTGCTACTTGTGAGAGTGAAGGTCGACACACGCCTGGCAGTGAAGGTCAACATGGAGACCTACCTCACTTCGATCTCGGTGTGCGGTTGCTGGATTTTGTCGCGCTAGAGTGGCGCTCATGGCGAAGAACTCTGGTTCAGCAGCCATTGGTCAACTGAACAAAGCGCACGCACGGACTGCCTTTCCAAAAGAGCCAGCTTACACAGACTCGTCGAATGGAGGGCAGACTGTAGAATAAGAAACCCTGCGTGCATGTTTCTGAGTCTGCTAGAGATCCCAAATCTGCCCACCCACGACAGAAGCACGTGGTAGAGTCAGTTCTATCGGAGGACGACTCCCACGCGTCTCCATGGTACAAAACGGAATGGAAGTGTACATCGCCCCCATTCCATAGACATTCGATACAGGCTCTTCAGCTTACTGAATGAACTGGAGCGGACGCGCGAGCTTCACTTAGCCAACCAACAGTCGACTGTAAACCGACTACGTCGAATGATGGCTGTGATGTGAAAGAAGCACACACACACACACACACAAACCCTTCGAAGCAACCAAAGAGTATATGCCTGGAACAGCGCAGATAACACGAACTACTACTTGATCTTACTTTGCAGTACTATCATGTCCATCTCTCACAAAAGTGTGATTACATACGCATGGCGTATACAGCGGCAATCGAAGACGCGGCAACAGCGATAACGAACAGAGCTTTCGCAAAACTTGCGCTTGACGACGAAGTCGGAGTCGCGGTCGTATCGACAGCGGAAGAAGCTGCAGGGATCGAAGTCGCAGGAGTCGAGGTGGTCGTGATGGTGGTGCTGCTCGAGCCCTTGGAGCCCGCGATCGCCACCTCCAGGGTGTCCTTCATGCTCACCCCACTGATCGTGCAGTCTTCGAGCTTCTTCACGGCCTTCTTGATCACATCGAGACACTTGGCGTCCGCGCACACTTCGGCCTGGCTGGAGGTGGCGAAATTGATCTTCTTGCACTCGGCAGCCGAAGTGATAGCCGCTTGGATCTCTTCGTTCGTGAGCAGCTGCTCCGCGGTGCATTCCGCAGCGTTCGTGAGATCGAAAGAGGCAGCGAGGAGAGTGGCAAAGGTGATAATGCCAAATGGCGTGGCAAACTTCATGGCGCTGGGTGTGGTGCGAAGACGTCGAGTAGCTATTTGGTAGTAGCTTGAAGAGTTTCTTGGATTGTGCTGCTTGAGGTGGATTTGGAAATGGACTCGAGGTGAAAAAACGACCTGAGGACACAAGCGAGAAATTCAATGATTCAGTATCTGAACGGTGCGTCTGGAAAGCAGACGTCAAGGCTGGTGAGGGTCTCAGCAAGGGACTGTCACCTCTGCGGTTTTCTGGGGATACCCAGGCCATTCAGGTACGGCATCAGTGGAAAACTGATGCCCATTCTCATTTCCGAAGTGAGGCCTAGTACTTCCTGGAGTTCGTTGTGGAGAGTGCTACCGACACTGATACGAGTCATCTCCGACCTCTTGTGAGCGCTCGTCTTGTGTAGAACAAGTAACCTGGAGTTCAAAGGCCAAGAATGTATGAAGGTGTGGCCAACGGGGACAGAGCTGAACTCTCATTGTGGGTGCATCAGTCCAGTACTGCTGATTTGACAACTCGTGCACCGCAGTTTAAAAGTGCCCATCGTAGCTTTCAGGACCGACGTTTCTCAATCGCTGCATACCAGGTGGACCCTGTTTCCGCTGTATTTCAGGAAACTCGACAAAACCCAGTCACGTGTTACAAGCAAATGTGAGAGTGGGAATATGGTCGGTTGACCCTCACTCTCAGGTTTCCAGTCATTCACTCTCAAAACTAACATCTCCAAGTTTCGCACGCACTCCTTCGTTGCAACGTTGCCAATATACAGTAGTTCGACCCGCAGATTGGCTTTGGAGACTAAGATGCTCTTACTAATTCGAACTAACAGAACGTCCACATACGGCACCACCGCACGTTTACGAGCTTCCCTCGTCCTTCACCAGAAGCCTTTCGGTAGATTTTTTTATCGCTCGGTTGATGCGATGAATGAATGATTACTCGTGGTCGCCTCATCACCAAATCAGTAGGAGTGAGAGAGGTCGTCGCTGCGGCGACTTTGGCTTGTAGACTGCGTGTCTAAGCTTCCGCTGGTGTATGAGCGTACGGTGTATGAAACCGACTGCGCCGTTGTGGGCGGTTGTTGAGGCAACTTGGCGAAGTCGACTGTGTAGTTCACAGCTCCGTCATCAGTTGGCAGTAACCAGTATTTCTTTCAAATGCGTCTTCCAACTTAAAGGGATGTCCTACGACAATGAGGAGGTACTTCAACAATGGAGATAGGTTTGAGCTGTCATTTATTCTACTGTCGAGTCTCCGTGGGTGAACTTGCATCTCCAGCAGAGCAGACCCAGCTACTACCGACCACAGAACTTCTACTGCATACTGAATGCCCTCCCCCATATCCATGTGTCTGTAAACCCCGCTTGCCATCGCTGCGTATTGTAGTCCATTTCCAAATCCACCTCAAGCAGCACAATCCAAGAAACTCTTCAAGCTACTACCAAACAGCTACTCGACGTCTTCGCACCACACCCAGCGCCATGAAGTTTGCCACGTCATTTGGCATTATCACCTTTGCCACTCTCCTCGCTACCTCTTTCGATCTCATGAACGCTGCGGAATGCACCGCGGAGCAGCTGCTCACGAACGAAGAGATCCAAGCGGCTATCACTTCGGCTGCCGAGTGCAAGAAGATCAATTTCGCCACCTCCAGCCAGGTCGAAGTGTGCGCGGACGCCAAGTGTCTCGATGTGATCAAGAAGGCCGTGAAGAAGCTCGAAGACTGCACGATCAGTGGGGTGAGCATGAAGGACACCCTGGAGGTGGCGATCGCGGGCTCCAAGGGCTCGAGCAGCAGCACCATCACGACCACCTCGACTCCTGCGACTTCGATCCCTGCAGCTTCCTCCGCTGTCGATACGACCGTGACTCCGACTTCGTCGTCAAGCGAAAGTTTCGTGAAAGCTCTGTTCGTTATCGCTGTTGCCGCGTCTTCGATTGCCATTGTATACGCCATGTGTATGTAATCACACTTTTGTGAGAGATGGACATGATAGCACTGCGAAGTAAGACCAAGTAGTAGTTCGTGTTATCTGCGCTGTTCCAGGCACATACTCTTTGGTTGCTTCGAAGGGTTTGTGTGTGTGTGGGAGGGGGGCTTTTAGTATGCGAGCTCTTTGATATGAAAACTAAACTAATACAACACCCCCAGGTCTTTTTGGATTGCGAACTTCTAGCTCGCTCTCTGTTTTCTGAGGTCCTAAACCCTTTCTCAACCGCTCGGAACGTCGGCCATTCACTGGCAGTTGCAGACCAACAGTACTCACCAGTGCGAGAATCACATTTCGGTTGCGCGAGGGTGATCAACTCCTACACATTCACTCTCAGGGACTTGAACGACCAGCACTCAGACCAACCATTATTTGCCCACTCAGCAAGTCAACGCAGGCTGGGTGGGCCATGGATGCAAGTGACCAATGATGGGTCTTAACGCAGCTACAAGCATCCCGCTCGATGCTCTTCGGTGTTTTTCGCGGCTCGGTTGCGACGGAGGAATGTGTCTGCTGGTTGCTACATCATGAAAGCAGCAAGAATACCTACCACCGAGAGAATAAGCACCCTTCTACTATGGGTACGTACTCGTTTCTGAACATACAACAAGCGAAAATGGCGGGTTTGTCAAAGCTCAGAATTTGCCAACCTATCAATCATTCGAGCGCTGGAGTTGAGCATTCGCCATTTGCTTTGAACACGGTCAAAAGATCACCGGTGGGTAGATTCATTCAGCGATCCCACCTCCTGATTAGGACGAACTTTCTCGTGACGCGGGTACCATGAAGAGCGTTGTCGAGACTCGACCTATCTGGCTGCATGGGGTAGTGTCTACTAGTTCCACACGAAGCTGGCAACGACACCGAGTGAGATGATTTATTCGCAGGTGTGGGGCGAGTCAAGCCTGAACATCCTTCACTTGCACCACGCGACGTGCTCAGACATGCTCGATAGGGATAGGCCGCTCAAACTCCCCTACTTAGAATAATACCAGGGTATGCTGTTCAGTTGGTCCACGGTCAATAGACGTTTCCAGGTCACGAACAGCGACAAAAATTCAGCGACGTTACTTCGAGGTGAGGAGTCCAGTTGGACTAATTTGGTCAATGCAACCGTCACTCCCGGGATTATCGACCCTCACTCACACATCAGGCTTTTAGTTCAAGGGTTCACACACCAGGACTTGTTACACTCCGTCCCAATACTGAAGTAGAATAGAAGGCAAGATACAGCCACACACACATTCGAGCAAAAGCGTCCCACATGTATACGAAGCTTCGATGGATTTTTGTTGCGATGAGTAGATGGCTGTTGCTGGTTGCTGCTTCGCCAAATCAGCAACAGTGGATGCGTCACCAGGCTTGTAGATCTCAGGCAAGGAGCACATTGCCAAACATATTCTTGGCTGTTAGTTGTTCAATGCGTGGGTGCAAGCACTATGTGTGTGTATGTGTGTGTGTATGTGTGTATGTGTATGTGTATGTATGTATGTGTATGTGTATGTATGTATGTGTATGTATGTATGTGTATGTGTATGTGTGTATGTGTGTTTGGAGCAAGCGAGCGAGCAGCTGAGTGCCTTCTATCACTGAAGATCCAGACCTCAGCTGGAGAAAGAAATGCGCGAAGAGAATAC
>JALBZD010000032.1:0-94507 GCA_038050675.1 Globisporangium cylindrosporum | reverse complement strand
GCTACGTCGCTACTGCGCATTTGCACTCGCGCAGCACACTATCGACATCTCATTCAACTACGCGTTCAACGAGCTGAAGATCGACCTGGGCTTTGGACTTGCGTATGCAGAGCTGGCCCTGGGCTCGATGTACCCGCTCTTTGTCTGGCACGTGCTCAAGGACGACACCGAGCACTGGCGCGGACTCGGTCAGCGCGCGTGCGTTCTCCAGGCGCTCTTCCGCCAAAAGTCTAATGTGCACGAGCATCTGTCGTCCGAGGGACTCCACGTGCTCATCGAGATGCACCGCAAGTACATCATCGACTTTGCGTACCTGGAGCTCAAGCAGCGGATCGGCGTCGGCTCCAGCGCGGTGGTATACAACGGACTGCTGAACTCCAAGACGCTAGTGGCGATCAAGGTGTACAGGCCCACGACGGTCACAGAGGACACGGTGGCCGAGTTCGCCCACGAGGCCGCACTCTGCGGCGCGCTCAACCACCCGAACATCATCCGGTTCTATGGGATGTGCGTCTCGCCGCCCACGATCTGTCTCGTCTCGGAGCTCTGCCAGGGGAGCCTGGACCAAGTGACATGGGTGATTGCCAAGCGGTCCCAGCAGCAGCAGCAACCGGACACGCACCACTACCAGCGCCGCCAGCAGTTCCTCATCAACCTCGGGTACATGATCGACGCGGCACGAGCCGTCGCGTACATCCACAGCTTCTCACCGGCGTTCGTGCACCGCGATATCAAACCCGCCAACGTCCTGGTCGATGCGCAGGGCAACGTGAAGCTCACGGACTTTGGCGAGTCGCGGTTCCTGCCAAAGATGGTCAATGGTAGCAGCAGTGTGACGACAACAATGGGCTCAGAGAACAACGGCTACAACGAGAACGACTCGGAGCCTGAGAACGTCTCCGTTACTGGCAGCACCTCTGGCACGAGCATTGGCACGAACAGCTCACGGAGGAACCAGACAACAGCGTCATCATCTCCAGAATCCAATTCGCCAGTGTACATGAACTACGAGGCCGCGAAGCACAACGAAGCCAAGGCACTGGCGGCTGTCTCTCAGATGTACGGCGGCCGCCTGCCGCAGATGCAGACGACAAAGAAAAGCACACTCCAGATGACGGTCAAAGGCACAGTGGACTACATGGCACCTGAGATGATCAACGGCAAGGGCGATTTTGCCAACTACGGCGAGGCTGCGGACGTGTACTCACTAGCGATCACGATGTGGGACATTCTGAACCCGAACAGGGAGAAGTACCCGAGCACGAATGACAACCACCTACGGGTCTTCGAGTCGGTCATCGCGGGCCATCGGCCGGAGCTCGATCCGCTGCTGCATCCGAGTCTGCGGGAGCTGCTCGCGAGTAGCTGGCACTAGGACCACTGGCACCGCCCCAGTGCGCAGGCGATCGTCGCAGCGCTCGAGCAGATCCAAGAGGAAGTGGCATCGATACTGGCGGCTGAGCTCCAGGACGAACTGGAAAACAACCTGGCGCTCTTCAAGATCGGCGGTGACGCAAGTGTGCTGAGCGTGAATGGCGAGATGATGGTGGGAAAGATGCGCGATGACCTTCACTCGGTGGCGACTGCGAGCGAGGGTATCCGCCTCGGCAACATGCTCATGGACGCGGGCTTCCTGCACCATGTCAAGCACGCGCGCTCCTTCGAGTGCACGAGCGACGCGCTCTACTTCTTCGACGACGACCACGTCCGCTTCTGCCAGCCGTTCGCGATGCTTGACAGTGAGGAACAGCACACCCAGCACCACCAGTACCAGCCCAACCAGTATCACCACCGAAAGTCTCAGCAGAATGTTGGCCACTCTCATGCTCACCTTCAACCTCAAGCTCAACTCCCAGGCTCGTCCGTCTGGCTCAAGCGGCCGCTGTTCTCAGGCAAGCAACCCGCGCATATGAACTTTATCTCAGCCTGCGAGTTCTCCGATACAGTGACGACCGAGAACACCACCGGCGGTGGCGTGCTCGCGCGAGACGGGTTCTCGGACTCGATCAACACCGCGACCAGCAGCGGCGCGGGCTCCTGCACGTGCCGGCGCCTCGGTCAGCGGCTGCAGCAGCAGAAGTCGGTCAAACGGCTCTTTCGCTCGCGCAAGCGCGCGACGATCCCTGAGGACAACGTGCTCACGGCGGCCCTGCTGGCGCAGGAGAGCGGCACGTTCCAGATCAGCAATCAGAGCAACAGCCGATCGCTCGATGCGTTCGACGAGACCCACGCGGGGTGCATTGTGTAGTGGGTGAGTAGTGAATGAGTACGAAGTCAGTACCAAGTAAGTATGCGAGGGTGTCTTCTTCCCAAGTTGAATGTTGCATTATTGTTTGTGTGAGCTATCCGCTAGTGATGATGTATCCATGCCTCGTGCGGGTGTGGCGCGTGGCAAGTGCGCATAATTTGTAGAGCTCATGAGAGCTGTGAAGAACAAGAGAGATCAAGTTCTTTCATTCGTAAACCTGCTGACGAACACACACTCGATGAGCTCCCACTGCCACGTACGCACATACCGATCTTAGTCGACTTTCTTCAGGAGCTTGTGGAAGTGCTTCTTGAACCACTTGCCGACGTGATCGAACCACTTGAAAATGTGCTTGGAGAGCTTCATTCTCGGTCTGTCTATGTTCTCAGTCGCTTGTATTGGTGTTTGCCGATCCAGATGTAGGTGCTGATACTCGTGCTCCTGTGCAGTTTATTGCCTTAGAGGGCTTTCGCAAACTGAGAGAAGTTTGTGGCAGCCTAGCAAAACTATTACCACGGCAAATGTGCTCAACTGCGACACACCTGAACGTCATCCTCACGGGTGTCGGCATCAGAATCATCATCACCAACGCGCTCATTATTCAGAGAGTCCTCACCGTGGTTTCTCGTGAACAAAGGCTCTATGAAGAGTGCCGTGGAAAACCTCACCCCGGCCGACGTCCGCCCAACTGAGGCCGCTGTGGAGAGGAACAACAACGAGAAGAGCTCGGCGACATGACGAAGACCTAAGCCAGCGCACATGGTTATGGTTGAGTTTTTTCGGCTGCTTGCTGAGTCTCTTTTTTCGACTTGCAAATCCTATATCAAAGCTCATATATGTAGTCCCGCACACAAATGTCAAAATCGGTCGCTGCTGGCGCAAGATCGTGTCGACGCGCGTTTTGAAAAACTGCTGAAACGATGTGTGTGTGTGTGAAAAAAACCACTCGTGAAAAGTCTCTCGTTGTATAGATTCGTCATGGTGGCCAACAAATGCTAGCTATCACGTTGCTGCTGCTGGATGCCACTTCGTCATTCAGTCCGATTGACTCGGGCCACTAAGTGGACTCAACCTAAAAGGTCTCCCACCCACCGCCAGTAGACGATCGAGACCTTAGATTAAAATGTGCCACAGCACAGATACAGTCAGCGATTAGATGATGAAGACAGACAAAATAGAATACGAGAAGACACACTGAGTACGTACGGAGAGCTTGAGAACCCAAGCAAATCCGCAGTGCCGCCGCCACTCCCACTGGTGCTGCTGGCTTTGCCGCTCGACGGCGAGGCGCTGAATCCATCGTCGTTCGCGTCGTCGCCCGTGTCTCTGCTCTTGCGCGTCGTGTTGATCTTGATTTTGATCTTTTCGCCCTGCTTGAGCGAGTAGTCCTTGGTCGTGGACGGCGCCTTCAGCGACTCCTCCGCGGCGATCTGCTCTCGTTGGAGCTCTCTGCAAAACAATGGGTTACATGAACACAGCGGCTTCATTGATCACATGTCCAGGCATTTGGCGAATTACCCGCAACTTACTTGCTGAAATCGTCCATCGCGACGTTGAAGTCGAACGCATCACTGCGGTTCTCAAAGGCAATGCCGATGAACGCGTGGCGACCTACATGATATAGATGTAAGCAAGCAGAGCGATCACTATCTTAACAATCGCACAGCCATGCGCTCATGCAGACACAAGCTTACCAGAGTTCTGGTCCACACAGCGCAGCACAAAGTAGCGGCTGCTGTCCACCACTGCAAAACGATGTCAAAATATGTTCGTGTTGGTAGGTACTGAGGTGTCAGTTAGTGTACCTGTCTTACCTTTCTGGACAGCGGGAGGCCCGTCCTTCTTGATTGGACACGCCGCAAATAGCGCGCCGGTGGTCGCGTCCTTGAGCTCGATGAGTGCGTTGTCGTCGATCGACGAGATCACCAGGCGGCCCGTCCACGCGGGATCTGACGGCCACGAGTCCGCTCTGCAATGAGGTAGTTGCAAGGACAACAAGCATGCACAGAAGCCATCGCCACATGAGATCTTGCGCTCAGCACCAACAGATATATACGATTTCCACTTCACTGCGGTACCTATGTCCAGCCGCCGAGGTCTGCGGAGGAATCTTGAACGCGAAGCACTGGTTGATCACCGTGAGCACACGCTGGACACCTGGTTGAAAATAATCACAATGGAGTTCAAGAGTCCGTCGCCAAGCACGCGCACACAGACAGACACATGCACAGACACACGCACTGCTCCATGGACGCACCGACTTCCGCCATAGTTGATACCGTCGAGTGCTCTCTTCTTTCTCTCTTCTCTTCTGCGCTCTGTTGTGCTCTTTTGCAGCTGTGCGCAATGCGCACGAAGTGCTAACAACAGAGCTGCTCGTTCGTTACGCCTTCGCCTCCATTTTCCCCATCTCCAGTTTCATTTGCGTCGCTTCAAGTTTCGGCGTTACTTGCATTCTCTAAAAAATACTTTTTGAGAAATATCCTAAAAAATACTATCTCAAACGAGAATGTGTGAAAATATATCCTAAATCAGTAGCTGCAAGTTTTTGTAAGGAGGCATTCACAAATCTAACTACCTGCCAGTGCAAATTGCACTCAGTGCAAAATTATACCAAAAACCACAACGCGCACACCACACTTTCTTTTTGCAAGTCGCGAAAGATGGAAGTATAGGTCAGTACATTGTTTCGTGAGACGCAAATGTACTGAGCAGAGTTAAAAAACGCGCTGCTACATTTGTTTGTGTATGATACGTACTGATTTTTGGGACAGCAACAATACAGCATCAAGTCAAAACGGCTTGATTGCTTCCTTGCCGATTTTCTCATAGACTCTCAGAGGTTCGATAGTACAATGTACCTCTTAAAAGCGACACTGCAGTCTGTGATCGCGCATGCTGGTCTTCCCTTCTCCCCAAGCAGAAGCAGCAGCAGAAGAACAGCGCGAAAAGCACGAGAGAGGAGAAGGTGACGCGCCGTAGGGCTCTTCACGTCTGGGGCGTACGGTCTGCTGTAGTGTACTAACGCCTCCGTATGTGTGTTCACGTTCTCCCTGTATACACGTGTGTGTGTGTGTGCGGCTGTGTAGATGTCGTTCAGTGCTCGCCTGAAAACCTTTATCAACCACCCGACCGGTCCGAAGACCACGCACTTCTGGGGGCCGGTCGCGAACTGGGGCTTCGTCGTCGCGGTGAGTTGCGAGCGCTCTGTGAATCAACCTCCATCCATGCATATATAACGCCCTGACATCGTGCTTCCGTGTCACGTCTCGTTGGGCTCTTTGCGCTGTCGAAGCGGAACACGCGCTGCTGTGCTGGATGCTAATTGAACAATCTGTAGATCTGTGGACTCATTCTCTCAATGCTTTCTATGTTAATATGCAGGCGATGAACGACATGAGAAAGCCTGCTGAGATCATCTCCATCAACATGACGGCTGGTAAGCAAAGGAGGGAGAAGAGCGCTCTATTGGACTTTGGACATGGCGATAGTACAGCTTAATGCTCACACACTATCTGTGTGTTTGCGAACAGCTCTCTCCGTGTACAGTCTGATCTTCATGCGCTTCGCGTGGATGGTCAAGCCGCGCAACTACCTGCTGCTCACGTGCCACATCTCGAACGAGACGGCGCAGCTCTACCAGCTCCAGCGCGGCGTCCGCGCGCAGGTGTTCAACAAGAAGGAGGACAAGTAAGGGTTGCGTCCTTCACATACGCATCAACATCAAACAACATCATTCATTTTGGCGTCAGGCGGGCGGTCGAGTCGATCAATCACTTGCTCAATTCCACAGTAGACATAACACCAACGAATAGCAAGTCATCGTCACCGCACCTCTATCCACTTTGGCTTGGCTAATGCGTTGCGCTTATTCCAATTGTTGTACCAGGACGCATGAGAAGCGTGAGAGTGGAATGGACCAACAACGAGTAATTAAACAAAGAAATCTATGCGTCCAAGTCCGGTTACGACACCTTCCTGTCTCTGTGTGTGTCTGTGTGTCTGTCTTACATGCGGAAGACACCAAATTTGGTCTCCTGCGCGTGCTCGTTCAGCGCGGCGCTGAGACTCAGGCCGAGCACCTTGCGGGTATCCTTCGGGTCGATGATGCCGTCGTCCCAGAGGCGCGCGGTCGAGAAGTACGCCGAGCTCTCGCGCTCGTACTTCTCCAAAGTTGGCTGCTTGAACGCCGCTTCTTCCTCAGCGGTCCACTCTTTGCCCGCACGCTCGTAGTTGTCGCGCTGCACTTGGGCCAGCACACCGGCGGCTTGCTCACCGCCCATGACGGAGATCTTCGCGTTTGGCCACATGTACAGGAAGCGCGGCGAGAACGCGCGACCGCACATGCCGTAGTTGCCAGCGCCGTACGAGCCGCCGATGATGCACGTGATCTTTGGCACCTTTGCGCATGACACTGCCATGACCATCTTGGCGCCGTCCTTAGCGATACCACCGTGCTCTGCTTTCTTGCCGACCATGAAACCCGTGATGTTCTGCAAGAAAAGCAACGGAATGCCTCGCTGCGAGCACAACTCGATGAAGTGAGCAGCCTTCACGGACGACTCGGAGAACAAAATGCCGTTGTTCGCGATGATACCGACCGGGTTGCCATACAAACGCGCAAAGCCCGTGACGATCGTCGTGCCGTAGTGCTTCTTGAATTCGTCAAACTTGCTGCCGTCGACAATGCGAGCGATCACCTTGCGCACGTCGAACGGCTTTCGCGCATCGACTGGGATGACGCCGCCAAGCTCCTCGGGATTGAACAGCGGCTCTTCGATCGGCACCTGCGAGACCGACGGCTGCTTCGTGTAGTTCAGGTTCGACACAATGCGGCGGGTGATCTCGAGCGCGTGGTGGTCGTTGTTCGCAAAGTGATCGGTCACTCCGGACGTTCGGCAGTGCACATCCGCACCACCGAGCTCTTCTGGAGTCACGACTTCGCCTGTTGCAGCACGCACGAGAGGCGGACCACCCAAGAACACAGTGCCCGTGCCCTTCACGATCACACTCTCATCCGACATGGCGGGCACGTACGCGCCGCCAGCAGTGCACGAGCCCATGACGACAGCGATCTGTGGGATGCCCGCGGCAGACATGTTGGCTTGGTTGTAGAATTCGCGACCAAAGTGATCGCGGTCTGGGAAGATGTCGGCCTGCTTTGGCAAGAACGCACCGCCAGAGTCGACCAAGTACACACACGGCAGTCGGTTCTCCATCGCGATCTCCTGCGCACGCAGGTGCTTCTTCACGGTCAGTGGGAAGTAGGTACCGCCCTTCACGGTCGCGTCGTTGCCCAGAATCATGCACTCGATGCCGTTGATGCGACCAATGCCCGTGACGATACCCGCGGACGGCACTTCGTCGTTGTACATGTCGTACGCCGCCAACGGGGAGAGCTCGAGGAACGGCGAGTCGCGGTCCAGCAGCGAGTCGATGCGGTCGCGCACGGGCAGCTTGCCGCGCGAGATGTGGCGTTCGCGAGCCTTCTCGCCGCCGCCGAGGCGGATCTTGGCGACGCGCTTCTTGAGCTCGTCCGTGAGCGCGTTCATGTGCGCGACCGACTCCTGGAACTCCTTCGACTTGGTGTTGAGCTTGCCGTCGAGCACGTTGGACGGCGCGTTCGAGAGCACGCCGGCGTGCGACGCCATGGCGCGCGAGAGCGCGTGGTGACGCTGCACGCTCGAGGCGTTGGCGACCACGCGGCCAAAGTCGCGGATACGGAGCATGCTGCTGATGTGATGGATGCGGATGGAGTCACGTGCGTGCGTGCGTACAAAGAGAGAGAGAGTGGAGTTGATGCCTGCGAACCTGTGCGCGGAATTCGCTTTGGCTTTGGCTTGCGTTGCGTGTGTTTGCTTGACCACGAACCCGTCCAGCAACGCAATTTGAAGTAAAAAATGTTTTTCGTCGCCAGTCGGGTCAACTTGAAGCAGGCCGGGTCTGGATATTGTTTGTCAGCCACATCCAAACCCGTCGCAGAATTAGACATTTGACTTTAATAATAAGGGGAAGAACTGTTGAGATGTACCCACGGGTTGTAATAAGTTTGACCCGGCCCGTGGGTGGCCTTCGAAACACGATGAATGAAGATGGGACTAGATAGGTAATTTACAATCTGCAAGCTGTCTAAAGCTGGCAATAACTGCGTCAGGAATGTGCGACGTGTGACGGTGCGCTTCAACATCGTCTCTGTTGAACACGCCATTTCCATGAGCGAACGTGCGGCGCGAACGAGTAGACCAAACGTGCGTGTCTCTATTCGCGAGTGTGGCATCATTCACGTGTAGATACATGTGCGGCACACACATAGTACACATGTTCATTTTCTCACCGAGAGGCAATGACGCCGCCTTGAAGGCTGCGATGAAACTGCTGTACACTGCGCCTTTTAACTGAGAGACATTTCGCCAGCATCCCAAGCACAGCACATGAAACTTGCCTTGGCCGAAATGCAACATAACATGCACACCCATTTAATGAAAGTTCGATGGGTTATTGCAGATTATTCGCCTTACTTTCCTACCACAATAGTGTACAACTACAACTGCTCATCGCTTTGATTGATTGATTCACGCAACAACATCCACGTCTCCACCGTATTCAAGCAACTTGTCTCCCCGCTGCAGGCTGCCTCGCACATCCACACTCTTGTCATGCTGCGCCAACGCCCGCCCGCCCGTCAAATAAACAAACAAAAGTCGCGTTTCCTGCATGCTGTCGCTCCCCTGATATCCTTCCCGCTCAGACTTCAGCGGTCACTTCGATAAATACTCGCGTCGAGCTTGATTTTGCAATCGTCAAAGCTCTTCAGGCTCCTCTTCTTCTTCCACTTGCATGGCAATTGTCATAGCAAGGATGTGGTCGCGGCGAAGCTGCTCGTAGTGCTTCAGCGCGGCGTGCTGGTCTTCCCCAGACGCTAATTCCAACGCAAGCACCACGTCTTCGTCAAACTCAGTCGGGAGGTTCACTCCAGCTGCCAAGAGAGACGAGATGCCCAGCGGGAATGTTGTCGGGAACAACTCAGCGTGCACGAACTTTGTAAATGGCTTGTGCTTCACAGCGATCGCTGAAGCGTAGATCTCAGCAGACCGCTTGATTGATTCTTCACTGAAAGTCGATCGCTCCTTCTTCTCCAGGAACTCATAGATCCGAGCGACCAAATCAGTTGCATACGAGCCGATGTCTTCTACTTCATTCGACGTCAGCTGCCACAGCTCACTGCCTTCCGAGCACTCAATCTTCGATCGGCAAATGGGACATGTCTTATTTTGTGCGCTCCTGCAACAAGAAGGAACCAGTAGAAAGTAAAAATCCGTTCACAGATAGATCAAATCAAATCAAACGAAATCACGTACCAGTGTTGGAAGCAGTAGAGGCAAAAACTGTGAGTGCACGGCAAGACCACTTGCTTCTTCTTGTCCATGCAGATTTGGCACTCCGTCTCGTCAAAATCGGAGTCTCCAGCGCCACTATAAGAATCACGCACAAACTGTTAGACTCGAAGTCTCACAAAGAACAACACAAAGATGAAGAATCTCTCACCTTAGTTGCTCCGGAAATTGGACAGTGTGCGCAGCACACGATTTGATATCTGCATAAAGAAAGGCATGGGAGCACATTAGATAAACACGCACGCTGCCAATCCATACCAGAGAAAGAGAGCAGCAGCGTACCTGATAAAAAGCAGAAAATGTAGTAAAATTGGCGCACAGTCAAGATTTTCGCGTGGCCGATAGCTTCCAGTTGTTCTGCATCGGAGCTAAATGCCTCGTGCAGCGCGACGGTTGACGTTGCGTCCAAGTCCAATGGCATTGGCAACTCCGTTCGTCTCCGAATCTTGCGAACCTCAACTGAAACCTTCAGTGTCCATAAAAAACAAGACAATCAGTTAGTCAATCAACCACACTCAGTCGTCATGAAGTGCACACACACACAGAAAAATTGCTTACATTGCCCCGAACTCGCCACACATACGGCAGGATATCGGCTGAAATGCGATCGTTCACGACAATGCGGAACGCCAAGTGGCACGTCTTTGGCGTTGGACACAGTCGAGCCCTAGTAATGCCAATGAGATCAACAAACAAACATACGTTAGACTCGGTCCATGATGGTGCGCTCTATTCGGACGACAAGCGTACCATTCGTTGGCTTGCTTGATGTGGTGGCCAAAATCGAGGAACGAGCCCATGCTCTGGCGGATGCGCTTCTTCATCTTGTCTTCCTGCACGGACGTCGCTTGGCCCATTCTGCTTGCTTGCTGTTGTTGCTCTTCTTGTCTTGCAACGGGCCGCGCTCGCCGCTTTCCCTTTGCTTTCTTTCCTCTGTGCGTTGCTTCCTCTGCGGCTTTTAAAGAAATGGGCACATCAGCAGCCAAGTGTTCTCAGCTCAACAAGGAGAGAAGAACAAAATTAGTGAAGAAAGAAAGGAACTTTGACAACGCCACAACCACGTTATACATACAAAAATACATATGCCGATTGCAAAAAGCTGTAGGGTGCATGTAGAGTAGTAATCCATTTTACACATTGATTTCGTACTACAAACTAGAGTAAAGAGCGTGAGAGTGCACATGAGGTGGTTGTCCTGTTTATGACGAAAAGGGTTGAAGGTGATCAGAGTGATGGTCGCATCGGATGCTTTTCGTTCTCTTCGCTGTTAAACATAAAGTATGGGAGGTTTTGGTTCTTTTTTACACCCCAACTCGGACCCACGCTTGTGACTGTTGTTGCTTCGTGTGAGCGAAATGGGAGCGCGCCTGAGCGGAGCCATTTGACTCGTTTTGCTGCTGTCACTGTTGTTGCTCCAGACCACAAGAACACCAGCAACTTTGTTCACGGTATCATACGCTGTGAAGGACCGGCGGATGGATGCGCATCCATCTGATGCAGGGCTTCTGCTCTCTGTCTTTGGGCGGAGAAAACACGTGCAGCACACAGAACAGCAATCCCATACAAATACCAAGTTTCCTGGACATACTGTACAGCATTCTCTCTCACTTCTCTCTTCGTCCGACGCACTGCCGACAAGAGCCGGTGATGTCATCACGCCTGACTGGCTGGCCACAATACGTCAGCAATTGCACAGGCAATCCCAATCCCAGAGCAACCCGAAAGCATCAGACGAGCGCGTGCTGAGCGCGTGCTTGGAGTTGGACAACCGCAACGCGTGGCTGAATGCGCGTGTCGCCTCCCAAAACCGATGTGGGTGCGATCAAGTACGATGCCATTTTCAACGGGGTATAATCTTGCACGTCTGCAAGAACAATAGCCAGAAAACCCGTTGTGTGGTTTGCGCGTCTCTTCAGGATCGCGCTTCAGTGCGCGACATGGGCGAGCGAACGATGGCGGGTGATTGGGCCGCGCGCAGATGACGCCGAGCAACGCGCGCCTTCATTGTGGGGTGTAGGCAAGGGGCGACACCAGCGAGCGAATAGAGAGCAACGCCTGCAGCAGCTCATACCATGGGTGATGACGATAGAGACGAAGAAGAAGAAGACGCAGCGGCGCCCCCATCCGTGGAAACGCATCCCAAGCGCACGACGTCGTTTGTGGCACGCCTCACGCACAAGAGTCCTGTGGTAAAGCGTGTCTATGTGGACATGCACGCGTTCTGTCGCCAGACTGATAGCTGGTGTGCGGGACTCAGGAGTTGTGTCCATGTGATTACGTGTGTGTAGCACTATGATCTGGCGACGCGGATCGCGATGGAGCGCGAGAACAACAAGTACTGGGCTCGCATCCTGCTGCTCTTCCCGCTCGCGCCGGTGTGCGTGGCGCTGACGACTGTGGTGATCGGCGGCGCGATCATCAACGCCGCGACCAACAAGTGCAACTCGAGTCTCATGAGTGAGTGGTTGTTCCGCTTGTGGCTGTGTGTGAATGCATTCTTGTTTAACACATCCAGACGCTCTACAACTGATCGCATCTGTGTTCGGTTGTGTGTTTTATAGCGTTTATGCAGGGTGCGGTCGCGCTGAGTTACGTGCTGATCTGGTTTTACGCGTACTGTTGGATGGGCCCAAAGCCGATCAAGAGTCTGCGCACGGTGCGCGTGTTCTACCTGATCTACGGGCTTGTGTGCTTTGTCTGGTGGGGAATCTACGGCACGCTCCAGGCTGTGAACGCCACGAGCTCGGGCTTTGAGTCGTGCCTCTCCATGTCGCCGACGCTCTACATTATGTCCCAGTACGAGGTCGCGGTGTTCTGGATCCTGCTGCTCGTCTTTGCGGGCTTTGTAGTCAACGAGCGTACGGCAAAGCTGCGGCAGGAGAAGATGAAGCAGTGGACGCGCCGCGCTACGCGGAAAGCGAAGACCGAGGAGGAACTCGCAGAGGAAGCCACGCAAGCGAACGTACTGGAGGCCACGCAAGAGAAAGCAAGACAAGCTGAGGAAAAGCAGCGCAAGAAGATTCTGAAAGAGCAGGACCATTTGTATGGTGAGAGCGAGGGCGAAGACGGAGAAGAAGATGGTGGCGATGCGTTTGACATCGACCAGAAGGACGAAGAAGCCAGTGACGGAGAAGCCGGTGACGAAGAGGAGGAAAAGGAAGAAGAAGAAGAAGAGATTCTACTCAGTCGAGTGCAGGAATCGCCGCTCGCACAAGCCAAGTCCCATGTAGATTAGCTAGAACGACAGAGTTGCAGGACGACCTTGTTTGTTGTGTCATGATGTAACCTTCAACCCGACGTAGAATTTAATACAATGGCAGTCATTGCATGGCTCTTTGTCTCTCAAATCGGTCCCAACATGAGCGCAGCGGCGTCGGTCTCCTCGGTCTCCGAGTCGACGTCCGTAGAAGCAACTGCAGCCGCATACACGCGCTCGCACTTGCACTCACACTTGCAGTACCACCGCACGCCCGGCTCCTCGTTGCCGCCACTCGCGTCCATCCAGCGCTTCCCGACGATCACATTAACGCACGAGGAGCAGGCGCATTATGACCGCGTCGTGGGGTGGCTTCTCTATCGCGCGGTACAGGAGTACACCAACTATGGCGGCAGTGATGGCGCTAACAAGGTGAACCGCAGTCTCTGAGCTCAGGTGTGTAAGGGCTCGGGTATGCGCGCTTACCGCAATTTGAAAGGCACGGGCGACCCGCGCGTGTCGCTTCTGCTTGGCCTCGGCAAGATCGACGGATCCCTGGAAGACGTCATGAACAAACTCTATAGCGACACGTCGGCGGACCTCTGCACCGCTGTTGGGGTCCTCTCGCCACGGTTCATCGCGGACTCGGTGCTCTATTTAAGCAAGACGCGCAGGCTCGGTGACCCGTTCAATCTCGCTGCTATCAAGTGGTTCGCCATGAAAACCCCAGGAGGCGCGGTCTTGAGCGACTGAGATGTACTATTCTACACGCCAGGGTATGATGTTTGACGCCGAGCGCAACGAGGTTGTGTATCATATGATACAGTCTGTGGGTCGATCCGAGTGGCCCGCGAACGCATTCAAGAACATCACGCGCTCGTACGTCTCGATCTGTTACCTGTACATACGCAGCCGCGACAAGGTGAAAACGTTCTTCTGGGGCGAGTTTTACGGCAGCAGCAACACCCCTCAGCTCATTTTGAACTACACTGCCGCAGGCACGTAACTGGAGATCGAGAATGCACTCAAGGTCGCGGAAGCTCTGGCAACTGAAACAAGTGGGGACCTCCAGAGCCAGCGACTGCTCGATCACGATTTCGGACATGTACGCTTTGTAAAGAACGCATCGCAATAATCGACAATGCTATGGTTGGTGTACTGACGAAGGCTCAATTGCTTTTTGCGAATGTGTGGAATTCAGCGACCACTACTGCATTTGCGACGAGTGCCGGAGCATCTTTAGCGCGCAGCAGCTCTGTGGCGGCTGTCAGCAGGTTGGTTCTTCTCGACTATCTATCTATGCCCAACTCCTAACAGTATTTCTGAGCTTGGCACAAAAACATCCAAGGCTAACGATGCACTGATTGACTCACCACTGTTTGCTCTTCGTGATACTGGTGTGTACGCATGCAGAACGTTTGCAGCTCTTGCTCGGTAACCAAGAAGCTCTTTGAATTGGACGCAAGCGGGCGTCCAGTCAAGACCGTTTCTGCAAGAAGTGCCTCGCACAAGTCGCAAAACAGCGCGGTTCCAGGATCAATTGGGAGGACGGAGTGGGGTGTGCAGCAGCAGCAGACCAGCTGCCAACACCCACTTACTTTGACTTGACGTTCCTCAGCACTACTTCAGTCTGTGGGAAGACGATGCTCGAGTCGATGTCCAGCACGAGGTCGCTGCTCACAGGCGGCAGTGGGATCGACACTACTTTCTACATGGACGAGTCGCTGGAGCCGCTCGACAAGGAGAGTTCTGGGCTTAATGACCAGGAGTGGGGACTCTATGAGCGGCGGAAAAAGGCGTACGCTGACCGCCTGAGCCGCTGCTCTTGCCAGATCTGTGAGGAGATCGAATGGTAACTGCTTGCTCAAGAGCCAAGGCTCATTTTTCTTCTTTCTGGTCACTAGCAGCTCTATACTTTGTTCAAGAGAAAAACAGTCGATCATGTACTGCGATGGCGATATTTATGACCCCCTGGGGAGGAAAATTCTCGACAGTGCGAACTGAGAACAGCAAAGCAAAGCAAAAAAGAGCAAAAAAGAGGGAAAGAAAGCTCACATTCAACGACACTCTCCAGGACGCCACTTCTGAAGCGACCGTAAGCGAGCAGAGCGATGAGCGGCGGCAATGGGCAGACGATCACGGTGTGCGGCAACGTCTTTCGGTGCGTTTGATGCGTCACTCGCTTTACGAATCGCTCGATGTCAAGAGTTCTGGGCGAAATGCGAAAATGGCATGACGAACGTTCACTGTGTTGATGGGGTGTGCTCACTCTGTATGGCTCTGTTTGTTGTATGTGGCATGGTGAACAGACTGGTGGAGACGATTGGGCGTGGGTCTTACGGAACAGTACGTGACCGTACACATAGCGCACTGTGGGGTCCTGCTACCAGTATGCGCGTTAACATTGTGTGCGTGATCTTTTTTTGTATGTGTATGTTGAAGGTGCACAAAGCGATCAACTTGTCATCCGGTGCGGCGGTTGCAGTGAAGCTGATCGGGAAGGACAAGCTGCGCCGTCCCCATGAGCGCCAGAGCATCGAGAAGGAGATCGAGACGATGCGCGTGGCGGTGGAGCAGTACGAGAACGGCCACCCACACATCGTGCGCTTGCTCTGCACGAAAGAGTCGCAGCATCACATCTTCATCGTGCTGGTACGAAACAAAAGTACAGCAGAGCAAGGCGTAGCGCTTGTTGTCTCTTTTTTTTATTAAGGGTTGCGTGTGCTGATGCGCATGTGTATTGAATATGCGATCGGACAGGAATACTGCGCGGGCGGTGACTTGGCGGCGCTCATGAAGGCGAACAACGGACTCACGGAAGAGCAAGCGCGGCTCTATATGTCGCAGCTCGGTACGTCTTATTTGTTTGTTTCGTATGCCATATTGAGTGCTGTTGTATCTATAACGGATCACTTATGTGCGCACTATGATTATTGCTTTCTACATAGCGTCTGGACTCCAGTTTCTTCGCTCGCAGAATGTGGTGCATCGCGATATCAAACCTGCCAACATGTTGCTGTCATCAAAGAACATTGCAGCCGCCAAGCTCAAGATCGGTACGAAGCGCTGCCCCAAATTGATGCTCATCAACAGTGACGGTCGCATTGTACTGACTCCTTACTCATTCTATTATGGCTTTTCTGCGTTTTTTATGCAGCGGATTTCGGGTTTGCGCGCGAGCTGCAGTCGAACTCCATGGCGGAAAGCGTCGTGGGGTCCCCACTATACATGGCGCCGGAGCTGCTGGAGTACAAGAGCTACGACGCCAAGGCGGATCTCTGGTCCGTTGGGATCATTTTGTACGAGATGCTCGTGAACGATCACCCTTTTCTGGTCGTGGACAACTGTCACGCGACCAACCACTTGGCGCTGCGCCGCAACATCCAGCGGTACTACGAGCGCAATGGCCGTCTGCGCCTGCCGTCGCGCATTTCCGTGTCGCCCGAGTGCGAGGAGCTGGTCGAAGCGCTGCTCCGGGTGGACCCGCGCGAGAGAATATCGTTTGAAGACTTTTTCCGCGCGAGTTTTTTGCTCCCGCCGCTGCCCACCGACACGAACGCGATGGATCTTGCGAGCTCGGCATCGATCAACAAGCAAGCACTGGTGGCGGAGAAGCAACCGGAATATGGTGCGTTGGCAGTGTCTCTATCTTCTATTGAGTTTGACTTACTAACATTATACTTGCGCTAACGCATTTGTTGGGTGTTTCCTCATAGATGACTGGGCGGCGTTTAGCGACGAGTATGTGATCGTGGACAATGAGTACGAAGATGTCGGGCGAAAAGTGCTCGATGGACAGAATCTAAACGTGGAACTTGAAGAGAAACTGAACGAGAAGCCTCGAAAAGCTGGTGCGAATGGAAATGTGGCGCCACCAGCAGCAGCAACAGATGTGGCTGTTCGACCGATTCAGCCTGCAGTTCCGGTTCAGGTCTCAACAGCACCAGATGCTTCGAGTGAGAAAGCTCATTATGTTGTGGCGCCTTCGCCTTTAAAGACAGCGCAATCCGATGTCGAAGCGCACGGGATTGTCGATGTTGAGGTCGACACGTCAACTTCGACAATTTCTACATTCGATGGAGCCAAGTTCGAGAACAAGCCATCAGCTGCTATTGCTGGTGGTGGTTTTGCTGACGAAATCATCACGAAGACTGAAAACTGGCTGGTTGGCGAGCGCAAGGAGTGGGTGACGGACGACAACCGCCTGGAGGAGCTGCTCGGGATCTGCTACAAGAGTTTCTCGTGCGGGAGTGTCGGGCTCTTTGTGCCGACGCCGTTTGGCGACTACATTGCGTTCCACGAAGGCTGTCCTCACTACTACCTGTCGATGGAATCGATCGCGGCTTCCAAGCGAGATGGAAGGTACGATTTGCACTCAGATGTTGAGAGTAAGGTGGCTTATGAGGCATAGCTAAACTAAGTCATGTGTGTATCCTCTTGTAGAAACCCCCCATACGTGCTCGGGTGCATTGTCTTCATCGAGGACTACGTGTCCAACAAGGTAGGATTGGTCTGCTCAAGCGGAATTTTAGCTATAACAGACTCACGTATGTTGTTGCTGGTGTTGCTCGCACTTTTAGGACTCCAACCCATTCTCGCTGCGGGAAGGAACGCAGTACCACATTGTCACGGTCACGTCGCTGTCGTCGTCGGGTTCTTCAGATGTCCTCGGTGAACCAGGCGCATCTGAGATCGAAGACGGGCTGCCGCTCTCTCAAGTGCTGACGTCTCGCTCTCCACGAAACGAGCCGTCGCGATTGTCGCGATTCGGTATCTTTTCATCAATCACAGGCAGCATCGCCAACCCCAACAAGAACTCCAGCACCAGCATCACTTCAAATAGCAATTTCGCGTCGGCTCAATCCGTGATCAATGGCGCGACCACGACGCAGCACCAGAGAATATCGTTTCGCAGCTTCCACATCAGCCACCTGGCGCTGTTCTTCCTGAAAGGCGGCAAGCTTCCGTACGTGGCGTTCAACGAAGGCGCGCCGCACTACTACTTGGCGAACGAGTCGCTCCAGGCGGCGATGCAAAGCGATGGTAGCGGGACGGACAAGGCGCCGCCAGCATACATCTGCGGCGAAATCATCTTTATCGACTCGTTCCAAGCCACGGAGGTATGTTTGCAGTATTGTAACTGGGTATCTCCGCTGTGTATGCCAGTCTAACTGTAATGGTGTGTGTCTCTCATGTCTTCTGCCCATGCTGCTAGGATTTCAATCCCTACCGACTTCCGTATGGGACGCGCTTCCACGTTGTCACTGTCGCCAACCCAAAGAAAACCTAGATGAAGAGGAAAGAGAGAGAGATGATGGTCATCCAGCAGTGTCGAGTATGCCAATTTGTGTAGAAAGTCCCCAACAGTCAAGCGAATACAAAAACAAACAACAGAGTCCCAAGTCCAATTCTCTCTACATGAACTCATGAGAAATAATCAAAGTCTACATATCTACTTGTAAATTTTTTTACAGCACTGGGTACGCCGAGATGACGCTGGTGACGTCCGAGACCAGCACGAGGTTCTGGTGCAGACACGTGGTGATCGCGTTCGGACCCTTGGCCACGGCGAACTCCTTTACGAGGTCTGGATCACTATCAACTGTGTCAACATCGCTGCTGCTTGAGCTTTCGGACTGCGCCCTACTGCCGCTGCTGCTGAGCGCCTTCTGGTAGTCCCAGATGCAGATCTTGGCGTCATTGCCGCAGGAAACCAGCCACTCGCTCCCCTTGAACGCCGGAAAGTGCACCTGTGAGACCGCGGCGCTGTGCTGCTTGAGGCGGCGCACGATCTGCTTCGAGTTGAACTCCACGAGCGCGATGGATGCGTCGCCGAGCCCCGCCGCGAACGACTTGCCGTTCGGCGCAAACGCAAGCGAGTGCACCAGCGGCGGGTTGAACATGCGGTTCACGCCCGCTGTGTCAGCATCAGCGCTGCTTGCTGTACTACTGCTGGAAGTTGAAGACGAGTCGAGGCTGTTGATGCCGGTGTTCAGATCGATCTTGAACTTCATGCGTCCGCGCGAAAAGTCCCAGAAGAGCAGGAAGCCGTCGAGCCCGCCGGAGACCAAATCCCACGGCGCATTCGGTCGGAACGGCGCGGCGCTGCAGATGTTGGCGTGCTGCCCGCGCAGCGTCTTATACAGGCGGTGGCTCTCCATGTCGTACACGCGGATGTCGCCGTTGTCGTCCGGCGCCGAGAGGTACTTGCCCGCCTTGCCTGGGTGGCGCGTCAACGAGTTGATCTCGTCGTCGTTATCCTGCAGGATCTCCTTGCTCGCGCAGTTGAAGACCAGTCCCTCCTGGCGCAGGTCGAACGTCAGCACCTTGTTGCTCGCAGCCACGTGGATGTAGTTGCCGTCGGCGCTGAACGCCAGCGAGTTGACGACACTCTCGCTCGGGTCGTCCTGCGCCGTGATCCCCAGCGCCTTCTTGATGTTCATCGAGCGCGTGGCGCGGGTCGTGCGCACGTCCCACAGCCGGCACGAACCATCGTCACCGCCTGACGCGAGCACGTTTGCGTGCTTCTCTTCTTCGCAGAGCAGCGCGTTCACGCCGCCGCGGTGGCCGCGGAACGTCACGAGTGGCATCGTCATCTTGGCACTTGATTGGGAATGGTGGCTGTGATTTCAGAGCCATAAAAAAAGGACAAATTGTCGTAGACGTACAGCTTTACTTGTAGTGCAATTTCAGGACAAATACTCCCTTCCTAACTTCATCTGTAAAAGTAATTACTCGCCGCGAGTGGTCAAAACCAAGACGGTACGATGTCGGTAATCTTGTGAAACGCTCATAATTCCCGGTATTTTCTATTTGAGTCCAGTAGATACATCGGAATTTTGACATGTTCGATTGTTTAATGGAGCCAAGATATTCGTTGCTGTCGCCCATCTGGGAGATTCTACCGATAATTGACCATATTGAAGAGATATCGCGAAGTGCGGGATTCAATTAGAAGAGGAAACATAGCATTAGGTCAGATTCACCAGGACAGCTGTCGACTTGTCCTGCTTTCATTTGGAATCGGTCTTAGCAGGGTAATCTTCCTGTACGAGAACCCCCAGATAAAATGTATGGATTCGCTTGCGTGAAAAATGACTCGAAATAGGAAGGTGAAGAGATCACTAATCGCAAAACACAGGACAAGTAATGGTGGGTAAGTATGTAGGATATAAAATCCTGTATGTAAAGGGCATTGAATATGTAGGACACTTCTGAGACGAAAAATGGCAAAATCTGGTGGAAACATAGATCCATTATCCGGACAGTATCCGGCGATGCTTTCAATCAGCTCCATCATCATCCTCCATCACCAAATGGTACAGAACAGAAAAAAAGATGGATAGACGCATAAATACTCAGTATTTATCAGATTCTGATAAATAATGTAGATTTGTCAATTTTATTTTTTGGGTCGTTGTTGGGTTCATGAAGCCACCTCTCTTGACCCTCAAGCTCTTGCTTAAAGTTAAACCTCTGTTACTGCAGGGGCCATGAAGATGAAGCCACCACCCTCGAGCTCTTTGAGCTTCTCTTTTTGCGTACATCACAAAAAGAGATCCAGTCGCTATACAACAGACAAGTAGCATCATGACAGCTGGACAGTGCGACCCGAGAATGTTTGGCGTTGTCAGTACGCAGTCTCGCAAAGCCGAGCAGCGATCTCAGTTCGCTTCCATCGTCATCACCACCAAATCAATACGGGAGAGCGTGGGTGCTGCTACAGCATAATGACGAAGTACGAAGCATACAAAAACAAGCCCCGTGGGAATCTCCTCGGATTTCATTCCAAATCAGGTCAAAGCCCATGATTTCATGGGTTTGGTTTGGCCCTTTAGTGCTTCGGGTTCTCCGCTGGCCAAAAGAAACGCAAAGGCGTTTGATGTTGGTGCAGAAACCAGCATCCTCAGTCTTCTCGCTTCAGCAGCGGTTATGAAGACCCCACACCACTCGCCGTGTTCTCCCAAGGGAGAGTGCTCTGATTTTGATTGTGCGCACACTTTCTTATCTCTCTTTCAACCTCTGTACTCAGCGCCAACCACCAGCGCCGAGCACCACCCTCTTCATCTTCTTCTTCACTCCAAATCGAAATTGCACAACTGTAACTTCAGTCACATAGCTCTGAAACAGGGATTCAGACATCAAAGCCATCCATCACCATGGACCCCGCAACTCATCTATATACAGCAGATACATGGGTTTGATTTGGAGCTGAGCCGCTCCTGAGTTCTTCTGATAGCCAGATGTGTGGGTGCAGATTTGCAGATTTACAACAATGCAGGGCATTTTTCTCAACACAGACCATGATTTCAGTCCCTTGCTTGATCGATTTGTAAGGTGTCTACCTGCCTGTATGCAGCTTCCCTTGGCGCCGATTCTGAGATCTTTGCTCACTTCAGCCTGACGAGTTCCCACTAGAGGAAAACAAAATATCAAAGCCTTGGCGCTGATTTGGGAGGTGGCAATGCCACAACCAATTTCCAATGACAAAAGTGAGCGGGGTCCATTTGTTACTGGACCCTAGAAGCGTTCAAACAACGCAAGCCTTGGTGGCGTGAAGTGAAGTCTGGGTCTGTGATCTATACTTACTGTACGCGATCGCATGTTTCTGGTGAAAGGAGTACGAGCTGTCCACCGCTTTCAAGTGTGTGTTAGTTATCCTGGGGTCCTCGAAAGGCCTCGGACTGGCAAACGAACGATATGCATATCAGAAATGCACAGTATCTCTGGGTTTTATTTTGCTCACCTCGAGTGATCTCGTTGTTCGAGTGTGTGAAATGTCTCTTTTCCAGTCGAATTTACGTTTTTGGCATATTTTCAGAAAGGCGAGCATCCGTCCATCCTCAAGTTGTTGCCGCACAATAACAATAACAATAACAAGCAGGCAACGAAGCAAGGTGGAAGCAACTCTGGATTAATCCTCCATCGCTCCCTATGTTCTCGGTTGGCTCATTCGCAGACGATGCAAGATCCTGAAAAAAGGATCCATTGACCAATTTCTCAGCGACGATGCAAGATCCTGTTCCGTTGATCAATTTTTCAGCCCACACAAAATCATAAACTTGCGAAAATCAGTAGGGGATGTTCGACGAGAGTTCAGTTCCAGAGTACATGTTTCAGAGCTCAGATAAAGTATTTGACCAAGCAGAGAAGTTGGAAAGAATATTCGGACCATGGACGAGCAACATGAGCACAATCAGCGAACGAGCGGAGAGAAGCTCTGCTCAGTTTGAAGCCACTTTTGGCTTCAAAGGTCGCGAAAAACGACTTGGAGATCGTTTTTTCGTTTTTGAACCCACATTAGCTCCCAAGTTTTAGTTTCGAAACTCGAAAAGTCTCTGCATCTCACATGTAAGTATCCATCCATATCCATCTAAAAAGTAGTAGCCGATATTTAGCAAAAATATCCACCTAACAATAAGCAAAAGTCTCCTAAATCGCTTGCAGCCAGCCAACATTTGGACCCACACCAAACAAAGGCTATTTATGCGAAGCGAATTTAGGCTTTTGGAGAGGCACACCAGTTGAATCGGAATGTTCCTCAAAGATCGCATTGTCCGATCGCAGATATCCAACAGATCCACGAAGCGAGATGAACCAGAATACACGCGACACATATATATTCGCCGCCGCAAAAGTCAGTGTCACAAAACTGCTTTTTGAGAGTTGATCTGGTCTGTCGCTCTGGTGAGCGAGTCTGACTGCGTGTTTCTGTCTTGTATATACAATATGCGACTGACCGACTTATATCGAGTCGGATCTGAACCCTTTTCGTGGCTACACACCGAGGACTTACCGCCGGACTCCCACAGGCGCAAGGCATACAATACCGATTACTCAGAATGAAAGAAGATCTCGAGTTCTGGTGAACCTTCAAGGACCTCAACCTTTCTTGCGAAGAATACATGATACTGTAAGTAAGCACCTTACCAGCGGCGACTTTGAAATGATAAGTAATTCGTGCAAGAGCGAGCGAGAGAGCGAGCGAGCACTCCTGCAGTGCAGTGCATTTTTAGATGCCAGTTCTCTGCTGGAGAGAGAGAGTTTACGTTCAGAGAAGTGATCTCCCATTAGAAACGGGTTCTAATATGCACAACCACCATTTCTTGCCAAACACCATCTCTGGGTGTAATTTATGGCTGGGTAACTTGAGAGACAAGAGGGTGGAGGTGAGGTAAGCAAGCGGCGCGTGGCGATGAGAGGACACTGATTTGCACCACCTTGAATGGAGTGCTGATTCGGCCAGATCACGCCGAAGCAGCCGAGGTCTCCTATTTACACAAATAAATGTTTGAAAATCTATGCACACTTGCTAAGTGTATGCGCATTGTGAGAACTTTTCTTTGGATGGATTCACTCACAGTAGGACGGAACCTCAACTCAAAGTCCATGTTGAATCGTGCTGTATTGTAACAAGGCAGGTATTTTGATTTCCAGACCAACGTGTACCGCCAGCAAACAAACAAACAGAAATAATGGCTCTGTAGTTCTGGACGCATATCTTTGGAAACTTAACCCACAGGCTGTTGTGCGACTTCGCTCGAGTTCTCTCGCACTACCACGTGCCGCTATTGTGTTGTCAACTATGTAATAAGAGAGAATAGCAAGCGTTCGTTCGCCCTGGGTTAACTTGATGTGCGCCTGCCCTCTAATCTGTCAGCGCCGACATCAAGTGCAAGCATGTGTTCTCGCGTGTATCGTGTGATCAAAGGACAAAGCAGGTCCGCAAAACCCACACTTCGTGCGCAAGTAATGGTGGTTCACAGAAATGAACCCAGGCAAAATTCCTCAAAATCAACCTGGTCGATAAGAGCACTCTATTTTTCCAATCTTGGCGTTTCTATGGGCGAGTTCGCGTACTTTACAAAAGTGCAGGGAATCAGCAAGACCGGGATGTTGACTGCTCGGCTGCACCCACAGTGGTGTGTGTTTGAAAGGTCTCGCTGGGCTCACTCACGGTAAGCCCTGTGGGTGGGTGCAGATGACAATGACATGAAACCAAGCAACTGAACCCAGCGGCAAAAAGCGTCGCGTTGTCTCGTAAAAGCATTCGTATTTTTCAGACAAATGCCGAAACTGCAACATTTAGAAACTTTTGGTTAATCACTCATTTCTATAATATAATGCGCACGCAATACAATGCAGCCTTGCCGCTTCGAGAGTGGCATGAGAGTGGAGGATACACGAGTGAGCTTCGAGTGAGTGGGAGCGGATGTAGGACATCACCACCAAGGAGCTTTTGTGCTTCCTGCTGAGCAGGTGTTCTCGCTTGATTCACTTTCCTGATTCACCAGCGAAGGAAGGGGAAAAGCGAAGGCGAATCGATTTGCCTCCACATCTTAGCGCCGTTCCCTTTTCCTAATTTCCGCTCGTAACTTTTAAATCTCTTCTTTCATATCTGACTGACTTCGAGAGAAGTGAGCATAGATAAAAGAGCGAGAGGAGGGTCGCGTGCACTGCACTGCACTGATTGCCATCGTGATTGCCAGCACCAGTCATCCAAACACCCGCTCAACCAATTTTATCCGCATTTTTTCCACCTTTCTTTGCATTCTTTTCTAAGACGATGAATTGAATTGTGTGACTGAGAAAAAACAGATTTATAAGTCAGATCCTGTGTCACCCAAATCAGATCGGCAGCCAGATAACATAGTAAACTTTAGCATATACGTTATCATCAACATACTAATTACTGCGACCCTACCTTTACATTCATCAAGTTAAACTAGAAATTGAGAATATTCATTCCAAACACTTATGCGTTTTGACTTGTGGGTGGAGGGCGGTGGAGGGTTGTTTTATGTGAGTTTTGCCCTAAACCCGATTCAGCTCCCCACTTGCCCTCACACTCAAATCGAGATGTGTTC
This sequence comes from Globisporangium cylindrosporum, assembly GCA_038050675.1. Lineage (NCBI taxonomy): Eukaryota > Oomycota > Peronosporomycetes > Pythiales > Pythiaceae > Globisporangium > Globisporangium cylindrosporum. Next base: position 69,802 of record JALBZD010000032.1, on the reverse strand, counting down.
CGAGAGAGCTGGGATGGGGCGAGTGAGAGACTGCCCGACCGACTGTTTGAGCTGCTCCATAGCATGGTCAACAGAAAGCAAAGCAGCGTAAGCAACAAACGCACCAGACGCCTGGAACAGCGCACCCACCCGAGCGAAACAGCGCCGAGGAAGAGATGCGAGCGAGAAGCCATTCTGCAATTCCACGCGTGCCGCACACTTGATCCGTTCAAGCACCAGCACCAGCACCAGCTCAAAACAAAACACAAGCCCAGCAAGCAAGCCAGAATGCAGCAATCATCCCCCGCGACCAGCAAGCAGAGCATGCGCACGATCTCGCGCCAGGAGCTGGAGAAGGCGGTCGGCGCGATCATCTCGCGCTCGTCGTCGCTGCGCCAGCGCATGCTGCGCGTGAAGAAGGCGATCGAGAAGGAAGTGGACGAGGTGGACCAATACAGCATGGAGATCGAGGAGTGCCTCGAGCGCATCGACGAGATCGAAGCGTTCTGCAAGGAGGTGCGCCGTGACCAGGCGCTCACCAAGCACTGCGTCGCTGCACAGATGGACATTGAGAGCGAGCTCCAGGAGCTGCTCGTCGAGCGCGAGGAGGAGACCCAGCTGCTCACGCGCATGATGCAGACCCGCGAGATGCACGCCGAGGCGCACCGTAAGCTCATGCAGCACTTTGCGGCGCTGCACAAGGAGTGGCTGCACGTGAAGAAGCAGCAGCGCGCGCTCGCGATGGTGCTGCTACGCATCAGCCTCGTGCGCATCGCGCGCCGAAAGCAGATTATTTAAATGAGCAAGAAACAGAAGAAGGAGAAAAAAAACAGAGTGAAAGGAGCAAGCAGCAAAGAGAGGGAGCCTGCAAGCAGAAGCCAAGCCTGTCAGTCAGTCGCGCACGTACTCGTGCCAAGCTGCACAAGGCGAGCCATTGATGTCAACTAAGCGTGCACTAGAGAACCACAACAATAGCGTCCAGTGATAGGAACACCACCCCAACACACACCAACCAACCCACCACCGAGCAGATCCGGCACACCCCAGGCGGCCCTCTCCGTACCATAAGCCTCAGCAGCAGCAGCAGCGGCGGCTGAAGCCATCCACCCACCACCAAGTAATAGTAGCAGCGATAGTTAGCTTATTTATGTATAATAACTAATATCCCCCAACTACCTATCTATCTCATCCATCTTCTTCCATCTTATCTTTCCATGTTGTTCCATGCACCTTGTATGTGTCGGTAGGGGCTGCAGCCTACATCTATCTATATGGCGCTGCTTCGCACTGCGATGGGCGAAGAGGCAGAGAGCCAACGCGCGGAACATTTCATTTTCGATAGCAAGCCAAGCAAAACAATAGACAGCTTTCACCTCAACAGTGCCATCACCTTGGAACGTATATTCGCGTCATCACTGCACGCAGAGCCGGCCTAATAAATACAATGTAATCGCGAGATATGGAGCTGCTGTTGCTTGACTGCACGCATTTACCCATCGGTTACCATACTGTACGAAGTGGAAGGAAACGAAGTGAAGGTGAGCGAGCGAGCGCTGACCGATGACCGCTGCCAGCCTCCATACCGTAAACAAGGGGAGATGCACACACGCTGCAAAGCGAGCAGGACCATCATCGTGCCCAACTGCAACAACAGCCCCATTCCCATTCCTCTCATTCTCATTCTCATTCTCATACACAATGCAGGTGTTGAAAATGGCGCCTCATGGGCACTCGGGCGTGCGTCGCACGTGCAATACGGAAAACGCGATTGTGAGCGCGAAGCGACCCGAACTGAGTCTGCGAGTGTGTATTCGTTGTGAAGCGTTTGGTGCGCACTGTTGGGTGGGCGCGTTGGTGGCCGTACGTTAATTTTTTACAGCTTGTCCTCATGTCCTCGTGGCCTAATGGATAAGGCATCGCCCTCCGAAGGCGGAGATTGTGGGTTCGAGTCCCATCGAAGACGCTTTTTTCCGCTGAAAGCACATAGCGCTGAGCTCCAAAGCTGCTCCGAATACAAGACCCTGGCCTAAAATGCCAAAACTAACTTCTCAAGTTAGGTGGCCCACATTATGCTCGGGAGTTGAACCAGAGCGCCGAAATGCGAAATTGGCGCGCGCAGATTTTGATAAGCATGGCAAATGAAGGAGACAGACAGCGGCAGCGGGTGTGCAGAAGACACGCTGTGACGGATACGCTCTCAGGGTAAGGAATACCGTGCGTGTGTGAAAAGGAGACTCGCGCTGACGGTGCACGATGGTGGTGCACCACTCTAACATATCGCTTGTCACTCATTTTTAATTTTTGCTCCTGTGGTTGGTATTTATACTTGTATGCGCAGCAGTTCTATTTCGATCAGCAAGTGCAAGTGAGGCTTGGCTCGCTTCCAAGCCCAAGCGGGTATGGCATTCACCGCAGCAACAGCAGCAGTAGAGTAACGAGCACGCCTGGGCCAACGTCTACACTCTCGTCGACGTGCTGAAGATGGTGTCGCCGCACTCGAAGCGGAATGGGAATTACTCGGCAATTGCGCGTCAGGGAGGTCCGGAGGAGACTGGTCGCGGCGGAGACGCCAATTCGTATGGCAATCGGCAAAAGTTTGAAAAGAAATACGCGCCGTCTTCTTCAAGCGAGGTATGCTTGCATGTGCGTGCATTCGCATGCACACCGCCAGAAGCTCACTGTTTTTAAATGATTGGTGCATTGCGTGACTATCAGCACAAACCGAAAGGCAGCTCCAGTGGGAGTGACGAGTCTAAGCGACTGGCGAAACTGGAAACGCAGGTCCGGCAAGCTCTCGCTTCCTTTCGTGGTGACTCCAATAAGCCCAGCCTTCCGGCTGTCAGCGCGATCACGAAATTCATCGCCCACATTGAGGATGCGAATCGCAGTGACATCGACGTTGACGTCACTGAGTTTCGGAAATGCCTTTTCGCACTCGGGGTGACTCCAGACGACACCGCGTTTCTGCTGGACAAGTTCGACCAAAAGAGTTCTGGACTCATTGATGCAAAGATGCTCTCGAAGCATTTTCTCCCAAACAACTACGGAGTCAGCAATGGAGATAGTCGAAACAAGCTAGTGCTTGGAAAGCTTGCAACCCAAGCGGCGCCTTCGGCCGCACCGATCTCATCTTCAGAGAAGCGCGCAATGAAAGAGCTGCACCGGAAAGTGATCGAGCGTGTTCTCGTGAAAAGCAAGACCCAGAACATCAAAGATGCATTCCACCAGTACGATACCGACCGAAAAGGGTATTTGACGCTGCCGCAGTTTCGCACGTTTGTTCGAGACCACGGGTTTGCAGGGACTGAAGTCGAGCGGCTGATCAAGTACCTGGATCGAGACAATCAAGGAACAATTTCCTTTCACGTTTTCTCTGGAGATGTCAAATTGGGAGCAAACCAGGCGTACCCAAAGTCTCCTCCGAAGAAACAGCAGCTGGTTCAACCACTTGGAAAGCATGACGGCACCCCATCGAAGAACAAGACCACAGAAGAGCATCAAGACCCTATGGAGTCGATTCGAGCGAAACTGCGGCAGCGTGTTATAGGACACAACAAAAGCATCCGAGAAGTCTTCATGGACTTTGACAACGATGGCAATGGGTACCTCGACTACGAAGAATTCAAGCGCTTCATGGCCAAGTACAACTTCACCCAAGACGAAGCGTGCCAAGCGATCGAGTACTTAGATCGCGATTTTTCAGGGACGATTGATTACGACGAGTTCGCTTCAGGGCTGCTTTTCTTCCGGCCGTCTGTTGCTCCAGCACCCTCAGCTCCTGTCTCCAGCACCAGTCACCAAGCTCACAACTCTTCCAGCAAACCATCACCAGTCAAGGCAGATCGTGCACTGCAACTTGTTCAGCAGAAGCTTGCCGACAAAATACAGGATGCTTACAGCACAAAGAGCGCAAGAAAGAGATTGCGGGATGACTTCATCAAGTACGACTCGGAGAATAAGAATGGTCTGGATTACCAAGAGTTTGGGGCGTTCTTGGTCGGAATGGGGATCAAACTGAAGGCTGAGGAGCTCAGCGCCTTGCTTGCGACAATCGACACCGACAGTTCGGAGATCATTGAGTTTGAAAAGATTGCAAAACTGTATCAAGCGAGTTTGGAGGGCGAAGATGATGAAGGTGATACCGCTCACGGATCAGGTGTGGGCCGCTTAGACAAAGACGAGCGGCTGCTTGCTGTATTCAACAAGTACGACATTGATGGCAGTGGGTTTCTCAACTACGAAGAATCCGCTCAGCTAATGCGAGACTACGGATTTTCGGAGCCCGACATTCTCCACGTTCTCAAGCAGATCGACCAAGATGAAACAGCGTCTGGTCGCCATAGAAACGGCAGGGACGACAGGTCGAAAGGGAAAGTGAACTACAAAACCTTTTTGTCTGTTGTCCAGAAGAGAAAATGGAATATCCATGACTCCCCAGCGAAAAGCCAATCATTGAATGCAAGCTCGGCTGCTAATCAGCACACTCTCTGGGTCACGAGGGTTCTGCAGAAGCATCTGTCTCTGGAGGAAGCATTCCGTGGTCATGACACGGATGGAAGTGGAGAACTCGACTACAACGAGTTTCGCCGATTCATGAAACATTATGGGATGCGAAATGACAGAGACATCAATGCGTTGATCGACCAGATGGACGGCGACGGCAACGAAACAATCAGCCTGGATGAATTCATGCAAGTATTCGGTCGAGCGAGAGGGAAGGGGGGCAAACAGAAGCAACAACAATCAAAGCAAGATACAAAAATGCGACTAGCTTCGCTACGCGAGCGTGAGACTCTGTGGATCCAGGATGTGCTTCGGGATTACAACTCTATCCAAGAAGCATTCCGCGAGTTCGATCGCCATGGTCGGAACGAGCTCAATTACCAACAGTTCCGCGGCTTCATGGAACAGTATGGCATCAGCAGCGAAGAAGATATATCATTGCTGATCAAACGACTGGATGCGGACAACTCTGGTACAATCGATTTGCAGGAGTTCCTCTCTGTATTTAACGAGCAACGGCTTGCGCATCAGAAGAACGCTGTTACAAGGACCAAGAAAGAAAGATCTGGACCCAGCGCTACCTTACTGCAGAAACGAGAAAGAGTATCACAGCTACGCAAAGCAGAAGAGGTGTGGATCCAGCGAGCTACGGAGATGCATGGATCTGTCAAAGTGGCTTTCGAGAAGTTTGATCTTGATCAAAGTGGTGAGCTGGACTATGACGAGTTTCGACATCTCATGGCTGCATTTGGCATCAGCGACCGCGAACACATCGAGACACTGAAGAAGCGACTGGATGTGGATAGCTCAGGGACAATTGACTTTGAAGAGTTCACCACGATTTTCTACGAAGAGCGGGTGGAGAAGTACAAGGACTCTGTTCAGGCTCAGTCAAAAAGAACCAGCACCAAGCAGCCGGCAAAGACTGCGACAGAAGACAAGAAGGCTCGACTTGCACGCCAACGCGAGTTGGAAGTCAAGTGGATGAAGAGGGTGTTGAGCTGCCACCAGTCTATCGAGTCTGCGTTCAATGAGTACGATGAAAACGGAAGCTGCGAGCTCGACCACGACGAGTTTAGGCGCTTTATGACGCGCTATGGTATTGTTCGTGAGGACGACATTTCTTCCCTGATCAAGAGGCTCGACTTGGACGGCTCAGGAACCATTGATTTTGAGGAATTCTCTTCAGTATTCAACCCTCTTCGGCTGAACCAAGGTGGTCAAGGAAAGGGTCTGGCTGGAATGTTTCCAGGACTCGATGAGGAACTGTTTGACACCGAGGAGCTCGAGTCAATTCTGGAGATTGAGCGAGAGCTTGCGCTGCGCATGCTTGAAAAAACTCGAGATCTGAGGTCAGCGTTCCGGAAGTATGATCTGAACGGCAATGGGCGACTGGAGTACAAAGAGTTTCGGCAAGTCCTGCGAGCGTACCGATTTCCTGAGGCAGAAATCCGAAAAGTGATTCGCCACCTGGACAAAGATGTCTCTGGGTTCATCGACTACAAGGAGTTCATCGCAGGGTTTACTATCACAAAAGAGAACGAGCGTGGCTCGCCGGGCGGGACACGAAGAAACACCAAGTATCAAGTTGCCAGTGTGCAGAAACCTGGCGCTGCTGCTGCTAAGAGCAAACGTCTGACGAACCTGCCCACCTCCAATGGAGGATCCTCGTCGGGGATGATTGAAAGGCTGAAGAAGGATCTGTTGTCAAAAATCCTGGCTACGTATGGTACCGTGCAGTCAGTGTTTCGCCAGTACGACGACAAACAGCAAGGGAGGTTAACCGAGTACCAGTTTGAGGCATTGGTTGCAGATCACGGGATGACGAGAAGCGACGCCCGGGTGCTTTTGGATGCTTTCGATCAAGACCACTCCGGAACGATCGAATACGAAGAGTTCCTCGCGCAATTGGTAGTCAGATCCTCAATGTAATTCCAGCACGGGATACGTTTTGTGATTGACGTTTGACCACGGTGAAGTAAGCAACAACACAACGCGGGTTCAGCCAAACATGATTGAGCAGCGAAGAAAAAGAATAAAGCCAACATGTCATGCTGCGGCATTCTCGGCCGTCAGACGAGCGATTTCGCGTGCTTTTCGTTCAGTCAAAGTCGGGTCAACGCGCATGAGAGCCTGCCACAGCTCCAGCTTTCCTGGTCGATTCGATGATAGAAACTTCCTCGGCATACCACGAGTTCAAGAAACACAAGTCAGATACAGCACCGATCTGTCGTTTGAAGGATGCTTCACCGCCAACGTCAATGATTTTACAACAGCAAAGGCGCAATGATCAAACTCACCCTCTCGGTTCCTCGGAGAGTGGAGTACTGGAAAGCCATCCGCTCTTGCACGAGACGCTCCGTTTCCCGCTTCTTTACAAGAATCTGCTCTTGCAAAGCTTGGAGCTGCTGTTTGTATATGGACGTTGTTGTCGCTGTCGGCAGTCGCAGCACATCCATGCTGTACCCAGGAGATGACAAAATCGATGGTGCGAGCGGTGGTAGTGGTGCTGCTACATGCGGATAAACATCAGCGGGCTGACAGCTTTGGTCTCGCTCAAGATTCTGCGCGCTCTGCTGGGACATGAGATGGCGCTGCGTTGGAGGGAGAGGTAAAGGTACTCCGGGTGTTGGAGGCGATGGACCAGCGAAGAGACTGTGCATTCCATCGGGTGTAAAATCTGCTTGGATCGCTGCGTGGTTTCCAGTGAATTGCGTGCTAGCATCTCGCATTTCGGTTTTCTCGCGCGTCGGCTGCTCGTACTCTCGCACAATCAAGATTCGATCTCGCGTGGATGATGCTGTCCGGACTGGAAGTGGTGGGGGCTGAGACGGCTCACTGTGCGTTTTCAAATGACTGGGAGCTATGGCTTGGGGCTCCAGTCGTTTTACCGCCACCGCCACTGCGTGCTCTTCTACTACCACCTGCGATTTGATTGGTTCCGGATTCGTTGCGTATGCATCTGCATCACAGGGAGTATGAGGATCTGGCGCAGTAACGACAAACGGCTGTGCAGCGTTGGTGGTTCCAACATAATCAAGCTCGCTCGGATCGCTGACTTGATGTAGACTGGTGTGACGTTCTTCGGTGAGCTCAGCATGTTGCGCAACCAGATGAAGAAGCTCGCTTTCGACTTCATTACGGTCGCTCCCACCTGAGTCCAGGAAATCGCTGTAGTCACGTTGGTCACTACCATGAGATGTGCTTGATGAAGACGGAGACGCTTCTTCATGAGCCCGCTGAGTTCGAGCTTCAGGTATTGATAGCGCCGCCAACGCAGTGGGCTTGACCTCAGCGAGTTTTCCTTCACCGGCATTGTCGTCGGAAAAATCCATCGAGTAGTCGAAGTTCGGCTCCATCTTTGATGAATCCTCCAATGGAGCGCTCTGGGCAGTGTTGGGGAGACGACTTGGAACCGTTGTTGACGCTGCAGTTGCTAGTGGCGTGACTCCGGACTCCTCGTCAAAGTCCTCTTCTTCGTACGCGCCACTCTCAGAAACTGCAGCTTTTGGTGCCGATGCTGTCACGGAAGGTTTGGCGCTGGTAGGGAAATCTTCTTCTTCAAAGCTCTCGACGTAGTCGCTTTTGCTCGCGATGCTCTCCTCTTCGTCGTTGTAGTCGCCATTGCTCGCAGTAGCATTGTAGTATGTGTTCGAGCTCGGTTGTGAACCGGTGACATGAGAGATTGCTGGTTCCGGCTCAATTTTCGTCGCGGTCAACACTACTGTACTGGGCTTGAATGAGGACACAGCACTGAACGGCGGAGGATCGCCTTCGTCGGACTCTTCCATGAACGAGGCAACCACATCGTCCTCCTCGTCCTCGTAATTACTATCAACACTGTGATTTGCGGCAACTCCTGGAATCTTTGGCTTCGTGACTTCTATCATTGCGGAGCGTCTCAAGGACGTATCATCATCATCATCATCACTTTGCGACTCCTCCTTCTTGGCTCGAGTGCTCGGCTGTGCTGCGCTGGCCGCGCTCTTCATCTTTTGCGGCGCTTCCTCATCCGAGTCGGTAATGCCATAGTCCTCGCTGTCCGAAAGCGTCACTCGTTTTGCGACAGGAGTCGATCCCAAGCTCGCGAGCCTTTTCGATTGCGTGAGCTTGGGGTCGCGCTGCTTCTCCTCCTCGCGGCTCTCTTTATCCTCGCCGCTCTCATCTTGTGAAATGTCCATCGACTCGTCGAAGCTCAGTTCGACACGGCGACTCGAACGCGAGCTGCCTCGTCGATTTGAGATAAAGATCATCAAGCACAAATGTGTCAGCTTCTGAACAAGTTTGTTCATGTTAATCGGAACAAACCACGTCATTCAATCAATCGACACGGACCTTGCATGAGTCCTGTTGGGCTTAGTATCAATCGCCTTGGTCGAGTACTTGGACAGAAAGTTCTTGGCTTTGTCCAGCGCGCTGCTGGAGCTCGACGCTGCGGTAGTAGTAGCACTAGCACGACGAGCGCTCAACTGCGTTGGTTGTTGTTGCTGCTGCTGCTGCTGCTTTGTTGTGGGCTTCCTCGCGTCAATCGACTCCTCATCTTCGTCTTCGCCGTCATCTTCCTCGTCACTCGCGCTGACGCTCCCATCACTGCTGCCGCTGTCGCTGCTTTCCACGTACCGCTGTGAACTGTAGCTCTTGGCTTTCCCACCTCCAGCACCACCACCGCCACTGGGGATTGCGATGTCAAAGTCGTACGGATCGTCGCCCATTCGATGTAATTGTTATCACTACAGGCGCTCTTCAGTCGTTCCCAGGGGTTAGTTATACTGAATGGATGAATACTATGTATTATGCTGCGCGCTCTGATTGCATCGTTGGGCAGTAGTAAGCCGCCACCACATGGACGATGACGACGCTTCTAACAACATCTTGAAGAGTATCTTTTGATGGAGAGCCGCGAACCGTTACGTTCATGCGTTGCAGGCAACACAAGTATTCTTGAACTGCCGGCATGCATGCGGCTTTGATGCAACAGCGAGCTGACATGTGGAAAAGAAGTCAGATCAGTCGCATCCTTATTAACAACTTGGAAATACGTCGGAATGCAAACTTTCATTCACAGCGGTTCTTAGCGAGCGCTTACAAAAGGCGGCGGCATTATAGTCTATTGCCTCCCTCCAAACTGACTGCGTACTCCATGCGACCGTTTTCTCCCGCTGACAGTAGATTGATTTGAGTTGCCTGCATGCTGTGCGCTTCGGCGGTGGACAATCACGAGAGAGAGAGAGAGAGGATGAGAGCGAGCGGCACACAGCAAGAGTCAGGGAACCACTTTACACCTTCTTCCCCAGCCTTCGTCTTCATCCACTGCGCACCTCTCACCTGCTCGCACGTCCGACCCCACGCCACGCCACACACACGAACACACTCACTCCGGTCACCACTGGAACACAGGAGCAGGAAGGAGATATCCAAGAAGTAGAAGAAGAACTGAAGATGACGAAGAAGACGCGAAGCAGCTCGCCACCCCACCCTCACCTGGAAGAACAAAATATAAAACTGCGATCGTTTTAGAGTGTCACGCCGCTCATCGACGCGCTCGTGAAGCGCGCCGAGATGCGCTCACTGTTGCGCATGCTGCCTGGAGACGTGACGCGGAAGTTGTTGCCGATTTGTGAGTGGTCGGTGACGGTGTCGCGACCGTCGATCGACTCGCCGGACGCTCGCACGGGGCTCTGAAGCATCGGGATGCTGAACTTGCGCGGCGAGCGCGTGGTTGGCTTCACTGACACGGCGTTGAGCTGAACGCTCGACGGCTCTGGCTTTGGCTTGTAAAGTGGAGGCTCTGGGTCAGCGGCGATCGTCCCGGCGGCTAAGCTGTGGTTGTTCGTCGTGCGCGGGGCCTGCTGGAAGAAGTTATTGGTGCGGCGCGGGAAGTCGTCGACGGCGTCGTCGTCATCGTCGTCGTCGTCGCGGTTGCGGCGCACGTAAAATGTGACAACCACGAGCGCCGACACGATCACGCAGCCGATGATCAATGGCACGATCCACCCTTCAGAGCTGCTGCTAGCGCTCGAGGACGTCACGGTCTCGGTTGCAGACGGCGCCTTGGTGCCGTACTCGGACTTGACATCGCTACCGTCGAGCGCTGCCGCAGTCGTCGTGCTAGTCGGCTCCTCCGTCGCTGCTGGTGCAGCCGTGATGGCGGTCACGGTGGATTTTTTCGTCGTGCTAGTCTTGACGGTCGCGACGACCGAGTCGTCCGCCTTAGCCGAGCTGGCCGACGCTTCCACCTTTGGCGTCGGCGAGGGCGTTGGCGGCGCGGTCGTGGCGCCCGCCTCACTTCCGGACGCGCTGCTGTTGTTGTCCTCTTCCTTGGCTGGCGGCGCGGTGGTCGGTGTGGGCTTCTGGGTCTTTGGCGACGGCGACGGGGTCACGGATGGAGAAGGCGACGGCGACGGCACGGAGGACGCTGGGGCAGGCGTGATCGGCGCCACGCCAGCGTTGTCGGAGCTGCCCGTGGACGTCGTCTGCGCGAGCGTCTCGGTGCAGGACGCGATCACCGCGGCCACGACGAGCAGATGCATCGAGCGCTTGAGCATGGACACCATGATAGCTGTTCGGTTGGGGGGGACACTTGATGGGGCAAGTGTAAGGCGGCTGGTAAGACTCTCGTAATGCCGCAGCGAGAGTAGTCAGTCGATCGGTCCCAATACAAAACGTCGAGTGACGCTGGCGTCTGGTGCGCGCGGCGGGACGAAATGCAAAGGGGCTTGGTGTTGTGGGTGGGGTAGCAAAGGGGACAGAGGACTGTTTGTTTTGGACTGACTAACTGGGCGGGGAGGTTGCCAGTTGAGGGGGAGATGGTGTGGATACGCAAAAAAAAGAGTCGGAACTTTTGTTCATCCGTTGCAAAGGGGTTAAGCGCATAGAAGAGCTGTTTCGCCAGCGCAATGCAACAACAACTGGGCTCGCGGAAAGCCCAGACGTGCAGAAGAAGGGCAGCTTCAAGCAAGCTCGAGCGAAGAATCGAAAAAAGAGAGGCCAGATGGACCTGAGTATCTGCATAAATGGCGTTCAGTCCAGCCCAGGGTTCACGTTGGGTTTATCGCTGTTTGCAGTCATGAAGTGTGGATTTTGTAAACCATCAGCACCTGATGAATTGCATGACGCATGCGGTTACTCACGGTTGGCCATCTGCAACCCAAATAACGCTCAAACGTCAGCAAAACCAAACAGCCAGAAACAGGACGACCTGAGCGGATGCAACACGTTCCTGCCATTTCAAAGTCGCCAAAGATGTCAAGCTGCTTTTTGCCTTTTGCTATCTATGTAACGGCGCCAATGGACCAAAGGCATCGAAATGCATAGATGCATGGGACCACAAGCCCTCCTAACATTCGTTGAGTGTATGTAAAGGCAGGTGCCACGGAAGTCAATAATAACCTAATAGCCAACCCCAAGCAAGCCGCTCCTCAACATTTCCACGCACGGACTGTGGTCCCACCCACGCAGCACCCTTCCTTGCTTCATGCACACACGTTCCATGAATTCTGTCATTGACTGCCTGTCTGGGCTGGCTGCCGTGCAACGAAGACAAGTTGCAATTTGTGGAGTGGACGAAACCCACACACACGCAAATCAACCATCCTCAGTCGACCGGTCAGTTTGGTTTCTTCGTCACACGTGACACTTTCCAGAGGTCCAATCTTGACCGTCGGCTCCATCGTTGCACGTTCTACAACGTGATTGCGAGTGATTGGTGCGGAGGCCACTGCTCATCAGCGTCGTGAGTGATGGAAGGTGGGAAGAGAAGAGAAGAGAAGAGGAGGGTGGTGGAAGAACCGCCATTCTTCAGTTCGGCGAGCCTTCGCAAGTGCGAAGGTCCCTCCCTCCCTCCCTCCCTCCAAGTTTGACAGGCAAAAGCAGCAGCGCGTGGTGCCCTATCGACTGTGAGGATCGGCGCCTGTGCGCGTTCGTTCGTTCAGACGCATTTTCATCATGACACTCGCAGAGTGTGTTTGTTCTTATGTTATTCGTATCTATAATTTATAATTTGCCATTTGCCATTTGTCATTTGTTCGTTCACCATTCACAGGTTCATAAACTCGCAGGAATCTGCAACTTCAGTTTTGAAAACTGCAAAGAGTTCAGAGTAAACACAAAAGCTGATTTTTCCCGTTCATTTCAAGATCAACCTATAATCTCAACCTATAAAAAGGCATTCCTGCAAAACGAAGCTACAAAAATACCAGGTCGCGATATGTGGCTAAAAGTGGCAAACTGAATGTACCCATGTTCGAAAAGGGACATTTTGGCGGGAAAGGACAAAAGCGCGCAAGATGCCAGATCTTTCCTTCGAGGACCCAAGCGGCAGGGCGAGGCGTCTGCGCGCGGGGGGAGATGATAAGCGTTGCCAGTTTGGCGGGCATACGCGTCGCGCAATAGCGCTCCCATCCCAAGTCGCCGCTATGTGTACATATGTTTGTGTGTCTGTGTCTGTGTGTGACGCGACGTCTTCAAAATGAAGCAAGTCGCGATGAACAGGCGCATGTGATTGTGAAACTGCTTCATACGCTTCTCTCCATTTGTGTGGATGCAGGTTGATTCTACACCCTCACTTGGAAGAACGAAGCGAGCGAGCGAGCGAGCGTATACTGAGGAAGCGCGCGTTTGCTTTAGCGTTCGCGATGGCGACTGTGAACCTGATCCACCGGTACGTGAGACTCTGCCAATTTGGTATGTCTGCGTGCACATGTGAGTAATTAATGCTCAGCATGATATCTTTCCTTCTGCTTTGTTGTGCGCGTTGCCAGACACATCTTTGGACTCAAAGCCGACGTTGCGAGCAATGCGGTATACGTGGACGACCAGGCGATCGCGTACCCGGCAGGGCACAACATGGTCGTCTACTCGCTCGACGAGAAGCGCCAGAAGTTCATCACGGGCACTGAGAACACCGAGGGCATCACGGCGATCGCGATCGCGTCGAGTCGGCGGTTCATCGCTGTCGCAGAGAAGAGCGACCGCGGTCTCGTGAGCATCTACGACCTCAAGACGCTCAAGAAGCGCAAGGTGCTCAGTAGCGCCGAGACCCAGGGCAAGTCGTACGTGAGCATGGAGTTCAGTGCCGACAATCAGCTTCTGTTGACACAAGGCGGTGCTCCTGACTGGATCCTCACGTGCTGGAACTGGTCCAAGGGCAAGGCTGTCGCGAGCATAAAGAGCCCCATCCACGTGACGCTGCACCCAGCACCGAGCTCAGCGATGCTCGGAGGAGGAGGTGGCGGCGGTGGTGCAGGAGGCTCTCACTTTGGGAGTGTCAGTGGTGGGTCCATGGTTGGCGTCTCGAGTGCGAGCATGATGTCGCTGGGTATCGGCGGTCCCAGTGGGAGCCTGAATCATAATGGCGCAAATGCTGCAAACAGCAACGACCCGAGTGCAAGCGGCGCATCTGGGGGAAGCCACGCGACGCCGCTCGTGTCCTCCTGCTCGTTCAGCAACGTGGATCCGGGACTGATCTGCGTCGTCGGGAGCAACCTTGTGCGGTACTTTCGCGTGCTCGAAAACGCGTTCCGGCCGATGCCGAGTCCGCGCATGGACTCGCACATCTTTCTGTGCCACACGTGGATCAAGCAACGCGAAGACTACATGATCGCTGGAACTGCAGCAGGCGACTTGCTGCTCTTTCACGGCGGTGAGTTCGTGACGAGACTCGCAGCGTCGCCTGGGGAGGGCAAGGGCGTGTTCTCCATCGTGTCGACATCCAAGGGCGTGCTCTGCGGTCTCGAAGACACGATGGTGCTCATGTACGCGGTCGCGACGGAAGGTGTGTCAACAGCAGACAGAAATGCGGCGGAGCTGCTGGTGCTACAGCGGAAAGTCAAAGTGGACTCGTTCCCTGGTCACGTAAACACAATCTGCGTGAGCCCAAATGAAGATTCGATCGTTGTGGCGCTCTCGAGCGGTCAGCTGCTCACATTCCCGTACCAGCACAGCACGAACGGCGTCATTTCTTCGAGCGTCAATTCGACATTGATGTTGAGCGGTGCTGGAGGCGGTGGCGCTGCGTTGTTGAGCAGCAGTGACGAGATGGCGAGCGCGGTGGTGAAAAGCGACGACGTCGAGTACGTGCTTTCATCGTTCCATCGACCAAGCGACAGCGGACTCATGCACGTCACGGGCATGGACGTGTGTGTGCGGAAGCCGATCCTCGTCACATGCGGTCTGGACAAGACTGTGCGCGTCTGGAACTACCTCGACCGGTGCTGCGAGGTCTCGAAGCAGTTCACGGAAGAAGCGCACAGCGTATCGTGCCACCCATCGGGACTCTACTTGCTGGTCGGATTTGCGGACAAATTGCGCTTAATGAACATCCTGATGGACGACATTCGGCCGTTTAAGGAGTTTGCCGTGAAGGCGTGTCGCGAGTGCCAGTTCAGCACAGGCGGCCACTTGTTCGCTGCGGTGAACGGCAACACGATCCAAGTGTTTTCACTTTTCTCTTGCGAGCTGGTTGCGAATCTGCGTGGCCACAACGGCAAAGTGCGCTGTCTGTATTGGAACGCGGACGACTCGGGGCTGATCTCTGCGGGCATGGACGGCGCAGTGTACCAGTGGGACTTGGACGAAGCCAAGCGCGAGGCCGAGTTTGTCCAGAAGGGCGTGCCGTATTACTCGGCGCTCTGCAACCGCGAGGGCACTGCGATCTACGCGGTCGGAAGTGACAAGATGCTCAAAGAGATCGAGTTCCCGTCGTCGCAGCTCACGAAGGAATTCATCTGCGAGAGCGTGCTCGGCCAGATCGTGCTCTCGAACTCTCAGCGCATGCTCTTTGGCGCCACTGGCGAGCCGGACCGTCCCGGTGCAGTGCGGTCGTTCAAGTTCCCGCTCACGGGCGAGTCGATTGAGTTCCAGTGCCTGAGCGCTCCCGTCACGCGCTTGCGGATCTCGTTCGACGACTCGTTCCTGTTTGCTGCTGGTGAAGACGGCAGCGTCTGCATTTTCGAGATCCGCGATAAGGAAGGACGGCCGCGCATGAAAGACGGTCGTGGAGGCACGATCGGCGGCGGCGCGAGCGAGTTCCGCCACTTGACGAACTTCTCTGAAGAGATCTTGGTCACGAAGAGCGACTTGGAGGAGAAGAACACGCTCATGGTAGAGCTCAAGAACAAAGTGGACGAGCTCATGCTGCACAACGAATACCAGCTGCGCCTGAAGGACATGACGTACAACGAGAATCTCAAGGACCTGACGGAGAAGTTCACGCACGAGATTGAGCTGGAGAAAAACAAGTACGAGCTGCTGCGCGAGGACAAGAACGACATCGAGATGGAGTACGAGGAGAAGATCAAGCAGATGGAAGAGAAGCACTTGCAACACATGCAGGAGATCGAGGCCGAGTACCAGCACCGCATCATGAAGGAGGTGGAGAAGTACCAGGAAGTGCTCCAGCAGCGCGAGGCGCAGAGTCTGCACTGGAAGAACGAACAGGCGCGGCTCGTGAATACCCACGAGAAGTACGTCACGGATGTGACCGAGGACTTTGAGCAGCGGCTGAATGAAGACAAGCAACTGCGTGTGCAGATGGAGGAGGAAAAAGAGGAGCTCGGACGGGAGTACGCGGAGACTGTGGCGCAGGTGGAGGCGGATGTGGACGAAGAGATCGAGAACATCAAACGTAAGTACGAGGAGAAGCTGCAGGCGGAGCGCGAGGCGACGCTGCGCTTCAAGGGCGAGAACGGCATCATGAAAAAGAAGTTCTCGGCGCTGCAGAAAGACATTGAAGACCAGCGCGACCAGATCAAGCTGCTGCTGGAAAAGGAGAAGGACCTCATCGAAGAGATCAAAACACTGGAGAAGGAGATCCAGGCGCTCAAGCGTGAGATCCGTGCGCGCGACGAGACGATCGGCGAGAAGGAGAAGCGCATCTATGACCTGAAAAAGAAGAACCAGGAGCTCGAGAAGTTCAAGTTCGTGCTTGACTACAAGATCAAGGAACTCAAGCGACAGATCGAGCCGCGCGAGAACGAGATCGCGGACATGAAGGAGCAGATCAAGGAGATGGACCGCGAGCTCGAGCTCTTCCACAAAAGCAACGCGCAGCTGGACCTCATGATCGGCGAGCAGCGCAAGCGCATCAACGGCATGCAGGACGAGATCGCCAAATACCGCAAAGTGCTGGGCGACCAACAGACGTGGATCCGCCGCTTCCGCTGTGACCTGTACGAGTGCGTGCAGCACATCCAGAATCCGAAGGAGCTCACGCTGCATGTGGCGACGCTCTACAAGAAGTACGTCACGAGCGACATCCCGACGAATGACATCGAGGTGGAGATCCAACAGGAGTACACGCGCCAGAAGGAGTACCTGGAGAAGTCGGTGCACGTGCTCAAGAAGAAGTACGCGCACGACGCGGCGCAGCACCAGGAGGAGAACATGCATGCGACGGCCGAGAACATGACGCTCATCCGCGAGATCAACGATCTGCGCAGTGCGCTCAACGCATCGAAAGCCACGCTCCAGATGGAGAAGGCGGCCATGGGCGTGCGCAGCACCAGTGACTCGACCAGCAGTAGCGGGAATGCGCACCACAAGAGCCTCTTTGAGAAGGACCCGGACGCGCTCATCGACCAGCAGCGCCGCGAGATCGACGAACTGCGACGAGCCGTCAAGGCGCTGGAGGAGAAGATGACGTCGACCAAGGCCAGCGAAGTGTTCCCACCCATCCGCGGTGTGGACGGTTGAAATGGGCAAGAAGTGTTTGTCTCTGGAGCTTGTGGATTTGGTTGCTTGTCTAACTAACAACAGAGACAACTGTGCAACAGTACATGGTGAATATGTGAAGGTTTCTCTGTGGAACAAACGATTGTCATTTGATCTTACGAACATGGTTAGAAGTACATACATTCTCGCATCACACTCACTGCGCGCACTGCAAAATCCCCATCGAAGTAAACGCTCTTCGTCTTCTTCTTGCTTGCTTGCTTCATTGCTTGGTTGCTGACAAATCAAGGCATCGAGTCGTCTGGGCGCTTGATGATCACCGTCTTGTTCTCCAAGTAGCCCTGCAGACCGTGGTAGCCGTTCTCGCGACCGATACCCGAGTCCTTGAAGCCGCCGAACGGCGTGTTCGCGTCAAACACGTCGTAGCAGTTGACGTAGACCGTGCCCGTGCGGATGCCGTTCGAGATCTTGATTGCGTTGTCGATGCTCTTGGTCACGACGCCGGCGCCAAGACCGTAGTTCGAGTCGTTCGCACGCTTGATCACTTCGTCCACCGTCTTGAACTTGAGAATCGTCATCACAGGACCGAAGATCTCCTCGCGAGCGATCGTCATGTCGTCGCTCACATCTGCGAACACGGTCGGCTCGATGAAGAAACCCTTCTTGCCCACGCGCTTACCGCCAGTCAGCAGGCGACCGCCCTCCTTCTGACCAATGTCGATGTAGTTCAGCACCTTCTCAAACTGAGTCGAGTCGATCTGCGGACCTTGTTCGGTGTTCTTCGCGAACGGATCACCGACCGTGCGCGCCTTCGCGGCTTCCACCGAGCGGCGCACGAACTCGTCGTAGATGCCTTCCTGCACGTACAGGCGCGTGCCGGCAATGCAGCACTGACCCTGGTTCAGGAACAGACCGAGCTGCGACTGCGCGATCGCGAGGTCGATGTCCGCGTCGTCGAGGATGATGTTGGCCGACTTGCCGCCCAGCTCCAGCGTCACGCGCTTCAAGTTGTGCACGTGCGACGTGCGCATGATCTGGTAGCCTACTTCGGTCGAACCCGTGAACGCCACCTTGTCGACGTCGTGGTGCTGCGCAAGGTGGCGGCCAGCGGACGGACCCTGGCCAGGCACGATGTTCACGACACCCGCAGGGAAGCCAGCCTCCGCGATCAGCTCACCGAGGCGAAGCGCAGTCAGTGGCGTCTGCTCGGCCGGCTTCAGCACAACCGTGCAGCCCGCCGCAAGCGCAGGGCCGAGCTTCCACGCAGCCATCAGCAGCGGGAAGTTCCACGGAATGATCTGCGCGCACACGCCCACTGGCTCCGACTTGGTGTAGCACAAGTACGGGCCACTGATCGGGATCGTCTGACCGTGGATCTTGTCGGCGTAGCCAGCGTAGTAGCGCAGGGTCTTGAGCACGAGCCCGAGGTCCACGTTCTTCGCAAAGCTGCACGGCTTGCCGCCGTCGAGCGCCTCCAGCGCGCTCAGCTCGTCGATATTCTTCTCGACCAGGTCCGCGAGCTTGGCGATCAGGCGTCCGCGCTCGGAAGCGCCCATCGTGCGCCACGGACCGTTGAACGCCGCGCGCGCAGCCGCGACCGCAGCGTCGATGTCTTCTGCGCCGGCTTCTGCGACGGATGCGATTTTGTCCTCGGTTGCAGGATCGAACGTGTCGAACGTGGCACCTGAGATCGACGGCACGAACTTGCCACCGATGAACAGGTTCGTCTGCTTGATCGCCACGTGCTTCTGCGAGAAGTGGCGCGACGTCAGGACGGAGTTGGCGGAGGCGCGCGCGAGCGTGTGCGCCGCCGAGTGGGGTGCGGCCATCTTGGGCAGGTTGCGGAGGACGTGGCGCTGCATGGCGATGTTGCTAGTTGCTGGCTCTTGCTCTTGCTACTGGTTTCTTCTTGCTGGAGGCTTGTGGGGAAGCTGGCAGATTGCAGAATGAGAGCGAAGAATGGCGGGCGGGCGTGTGACTGGAACAAGCAAGTCCGCATTCCCTTGTTGCTGTTATTCTGCGCCGCCCAGCTTCAATTTGCCGTTGGACTTGGGTTCACTATACCTCAGTATCCTGCTGTGTAGACAGATTCTGTTTACTGACAGCCATGGGAAACCTTGCTTCTGGTATGTTGGCATTTATTTCCACAGGGTATTTGATTTAAGAGGTGTCTTCCGATACAGCTTTCTCGCTAAAAGCTGTTCGTGACTGCTCGGTATTGATTCCCAGAAGTCTTGACCAATTCAGCCAATTCACTCGAAGCACCGAACTGCTGCACATCATAAAAAACGCAACTGACGCCGGAAAACCGATCGCAGTCGGGTTATCATCTTGACGGAAAACGAGGAGACCAACTGAAAGACGAATAGAAATGAGCATGAAGTTCATTTTCGTGGCTGAAGTAGCCGTCACACTTGGGCTCGCTGAGGACACTCTTTCCCAATTACAAGAAGAGCACTACGGTACACCAATCAGTCAAAGTGAAGTCTGAAACAGGCAGGTAGGCAGGGAGGCAGGGCTGGCTGATTCAGACTCGGACTTTGCATGCCGTTTTCGTCCTGTTAACTATTGGAAACGCAGCAGGTCAGGGAGGGCTTCCTAGCCATATGCACAACTAAAAATGTGCCGACAGGTCCACATCTCCCGAAGAGAAGCAGCAGCAGACCCAGCTGATGAGAGCACTCGATGAGCGAATGTCAACTGGTGCAAATCTCTGTAGATACACTGTAGCGAAGAGTACCGACCAATCAGTCTGAAGTGCTTCTCTTTTCAGAAGAGTGGACGATCGATCGATCTCAACGAATGAGTGAGCGAAGGAAGGAGGGGTCAGACGTCAAACCTCGTGGCTCTCTCTTTTTCTCTGTCTGGTGGTTGCATGAAGAGATGGCTTACGCGTGCAGACCGAAGAAACGCAATGATACACTAGCGCGCCGGTCAGACTCGGAGTTACAGATCAGTGTTCGTCGTGCAAAATCAACAGATCAGTGTTCGCCTTGCGCGCTGCTTCAACATGCGTCTGTCCGTCCTTCCGCCCATTCGTTCAGCAGCATTGCGTGGAACGCGATGACGCCAATCAACAAAGATCTGTTCGCGCGTGTTGATCTTCTGTCAAGTAGACGCCACGCGGGTATGAGTGAATGTCATGCCGGTGAGTGTGTGTACGTACACGAGAGACATGTAGCAAAGTTGCTTGGTCCGTCCGCACGCAGCAGCAACCATCGCTCGATAAAGTGACCTCTGCTCCCATGTCAGATGCCAGATGCCACATGTCAGCCGTTAGAATGGCGTCAACATGCCAGAGATCGCTCGACATTCCGTCATTGTGCAAGCAAACCCAAAGGTTCTCTCGATTGAACTAAATACCCTTTTGTGTAGCAACAGCCTGGATTCTCGTGCGAGATTCGTGTGCAAGCCGATTCATTGCCCTGCTTGTCTGTACAATCTGTGATTCATACGCGCGTTAATTTTGCTAGACAACACATGCCAGAGTCCCCCCAAGTTTCCCTACAATTACGGACCTGAGAGCTTATTTTTTCGTGTTCCACCGCAGGATCGCGTCTTGCATGCATATTGAAGTGTACGAGCGACTCGTACAGCAGTACTTGACAATCATCAAGTGCCAACCGAGCTCATTGCCACTGAGGCTACGCTCGCTGATGCTATGTTCTTCATTAGCCTTCTCCACCAGCAATTTGAACGACCAGACTGTGTGTGTGAGTGTGTGTGTGTGCCATGCAAGAAACTGTGGGTGATGACAAAGTCGACAATGCACTGTTTAGCGTGACGTAAGAAATTGATTGCGTCGTAGACAAAGTCTCTCAATTATCAATAAATGTTACGGACGTGGTTAGAAGTACATACATTCTCGCATCACACTCACTGCGCGCGCTGCAAAATCTCCATCGAAGTAAACGCTCTTCGTCTTCTTCTTGCTTGCTTGCTTCATTGCTTCATTGCTTGGTTGATGACAGATCAAGGCATCGAGTCGTCCGGGCGCTTGATGATCACCGTCTTGTTCTCCAAGTAGCCCTGCAGACCGTGGTAGCCGTTCTCGCGACCGATACCCGAGTCCTTGAAGCCGCCGAACGGCGTGTTCGCGTCAAACACGTCGTAGCAGTTGACGTAGACCGTGCCCGTGCGGATGCCGTTCGAGATCTTGATTGCGTTGTCGATGCTCTTGGTCACGACGCCGGCGCCAAGACCGTAGTTCGAGTCGTTCGCACGCTTGATCACTTCGTCCACCGTCTTGAACTTGAGAATCGTCATCACAGGACCGAAGATCTCCTCGCGAGCGATCGTCATGTCGTCGCTCACATCTGCGAACACGGTCGGCTCGATGAAGAAACCCTTCTTGCCCACGCGCTTACCGCCAGTCAGCAGGCGACCGCCCTCCTTCTGACCAATGTCGATGTAGTTCAGCACCTTCTCAAACTGAGTCGAGTCGATCTGCGGACCTTGTTCGGTGTTCTTCGCGAACGGATCACCGACCGTGCGCGCCTTCGCGGCTTCCACCGAGCGGCGCACGAACTCGTCGTAGATGCCTTCCTGCACGTACAGGCGCGTGCCGGCAATGCAGCACTGACCCTGGTTCAGGAACAGACCGAGCTGCGACTGCGCGATCGCGAGGTCGATGTCCGCGTCGTCGAGGATGATGTTGGCCGACTTGCCGCCCAGCTCCAGCGTCACGCGCTTCAAGTTGTGCACGTGCGACGTGCGCATGATCTGGTAGCCTACTTCGGTCGAACCCGTGAACGCCACCTTGTCGACGTCGTGGTGCTGCGCAAGGTGGCGGCCAGCGGACGGACCCTGGCCAGGCACGATGTTCACGACACCCGCAGGGAAGCCAGCCTCCGCGATCAGCTCACCGAGGCGAAGCGCAGTCAGTGGCGTCTGCTCGGCCGGCTTCAGCACAACCGTGCAGCCCGCCGCAAGCGCAGGGCCGAGCTTCCACGCAGCCATCAGCAGCGGGAAGTTCCACGGAATGATCTGCGCGCACACGCCCACTGGCTCCGACTTGGTGTAGCACAAGTACGGGCCACTGATCGGGATCGTCTGACCGTGGATCTTGTCGGCATAGCCAGCGTAGTAGCGCAGGGTCTTGAGCACGAGCCCGAGGTCCACGTTCTTCGCAAAGCTGCACGGCTTGCCGCCGTCGAGCGCCTCCAGCGCGCTCAGCTCGTCGATGTTCTTCTCGACCAGGTCCGCGAGCTTGGCGATCAGGCGTCCGCGCTCGGAAGCGCCCATCGTGCGCCACGGACCGTTGAACGCCGCGCGCGCAGCTGCGACCGCAGCGTCGATGTCTTCTGCGCCGGCTTCTGCGACGGATGCGATTTTGTCCTCGGTTGCAGGATCGAACGTGTCGAACGTGGCGCCTGAGATCGATGGCACGAACTTGCCGCCGATGAACAGGTTCGTCTGCTTGATCGCCACGTGCTTCTGCGAGAAGTGGCGCGACGTCAGGACGGAGTTGGCGGAGGCGCGCGCGAGCGTGTGCGCCGCCGAGTGGGATGCGGCCATCTTGGGCAGGTTGCGGAGGACGTGGCGCTGCATGGCGATGTTGCTAGTTGCTGGCTCTTGCTCTTGCTACTGGTTTCTTCTTGCTGGAGGCTTGTGGGGAAGCTGGTAGATTGCAGAATGAGAGCGAAGAATGGCGGGCGGGCGTGTGGCTGGAACAAGCAAGTCCGCATTCCCTTGTTGCTGTTGTTCTGCGCCGCCCAGCTTCAATTTGCCGTTGGGCTTGGGTTCACTATACCTCAGTATCCTGCTGTCATCGCAACACAACACGTAGACAGATCCTGTTTACTGACAAAAAAGGAGACCACTGTTCAAGCATTACTATATTCCTAGAAATTCTTTTCAAAGGGTATTTGATTAAAGAGGCATTTGGCTATACAATCTCTGCTGCAGATGCCGATTCGTGACTGCTCGGTATTGATTCCCAGAGGTTGTGTGGCCGCGATTATTCGAAGCACCGAGCCGCATCAACGCACGCGGCGGTTGAACTTCAACCGACACCGAACTCACACACAGATTGTGAGCGCGACTTGTCCAGGAATTGGCTCTGGGATGCCAGCGCCTGGAGGTTGAGGTCCTCGACGTGGACCTGCAGGTGATCGAGCTTCTCCTCCCAGTCACTTCGTCCACTGCGAAGGCGAATCGCCTTAGCGACCGACGAGCGGCTCCAGCGGGTCGCCAGGTCATGTGCAACAGATCGCTTTTGGGTTATCATGTTGAGGCAGAGGAGACTGGATTTACGACAGCAATTCTATTTTTGTACCGTAAAAACTGTCCACTTGCAAAATGAATGCACGTGAGTGGTGAATGAGCATGAGGAGAATGAACCTGCTTGCCTGCCAGCTGGCTCATTAAGGACACTTGCCTTGACGCAAGAAGCAGTGCCAACCAGCTAAATGTGAAGTTTGAAGCAGTCGTGCTGTTGTCCATGTGCATCTGCTGCATCCCAATTGTATCGCTCTTGCCTACATGTATCAGTATCGCCCAGCGTCTCGGCCGGCCGATCTTCCGAATGTCAAAGTTGGTGCAGATCCCTGTTGATAAACGAGCTGCCGATCAGAGAGAGGACTGAGCACGACCACGCCACACGAAGAGTAAGAGAGGGATGAATGATAACTCATCTGGAGAAGAAAGGGCGAATGCCGTCAAACCACAACATGTGTGTGACCGCCTGGTACTGCCGTTGCAATGGCTTCCGCACGCACGCAGCAGGTCCCGTGCGTGAAACGCAATGGCGCGGTCGGCTTTCAGCAACAGATCGGCGTTCGCCGTGCAACAGCAGATCACAAAGCGCCTTGCGCGCTGCTTCAACTGACCATGCGTGTGTCCGGCGGCCATCAGCATTGCGCAGAGCGCGATGACGGCGATCTTCAGCGATCGGTTCGTCTGTGTGAGTGTGTGTGCTGTTGTCAAACTCCCACGTGTGTACATGTGAGAGAGACACGCGGCGGCGAAGTTCATGTGCTTCTCACTCTTTTACAGAGATCCACTCACTTGCAGGAGCAACAATCGTTGAGCACATGGGAGAACGAAGTCTGGTCCCATACGATACGATAGATGCCAGATGCCACACACGCTACGAATCGCGTAAACGCGCCAGGGATCGCTCGGCTCCTCGTCATCATGCTAGCAAGCGCCAAGGGTTGATCTCGCATGGGTTTTGTTACATTGAGTGACATGCGAGGTCCACGTCGTAACCTGTGTTATGCATGCTTATTGTCAGACAAAATGGACGAATACCCAGTACAAGACGTTGTTGTGGCTCTATAGCTTCACTACCTACAAGCCCAGGAGCTTCTTGGCGTTTTCGCGCAGGATCGCGTCCTGCACGCGCACGTCCAGGTCTGCGAGCGTCTCGTAGTTGGCAATCGTCGAGTGCCAGTCCAGCTCGTTCAGCGATGGCGCTTCCTCACCATCGTGCTTCTCGACCAGCGGCGGGAAGAACGGGTTATCTGTGCCGAACACGATGCGGTCCGTGCCCACAAAGTCGATGAGGCACTGTAGCGCCGGCGTGTGGTACGCGATCGCGTCGTAATAGAACCCCTTGAGGTAGTGGCTTGGCGCGTGCTGCAGCTTGGTGGAGATCGCGAGGTCGTGCGCCACGCAGCTGTCGAGGCGGCCGGCTAGGAACGGCAGCGTGCCGCCCGAGTGCGCGAGCAGAAGCTTCAGGTCTGGCACCTGGTCGAGCATGCCGCTCAGGATTAGCTGCGACACGGCCACCGTCGTCTCGAACGTGAACCCGAGCGCCAAGAAGAGTGCGTGGCCATAGTTGTGGTAGTGCTCGTTGCCCACGCCGTAGTGCGGGTGCAAGAAGATCGTGAGCCCAAGTTCCGCCACCTACAATACGATAAGTGCGTATAATAATAGACGCGTGTGTGAGTGAGATGACATAGTACAATGAGAACGGCACGCACTGAATCGAAGCTAATAAATGCACGCACGGTTTGGTAGAATTTGAGCATCGCTGGGTCGTCGAGTCCCTTGCCAAAGCCCGACGTGCCGAGGATGATGCCGCGCACGTGACTGAGCGTCGCGATGTGGTGCAGCTCCACCACCGCCTCGTTGAGGCTCTGCGGCGTGACGCCAAACGCAAAGAACCGCCCGTTGGAGTCGGCGCAAATGGACTCGATATCATCGTTCAAGAGCGTCGCCATCGTGGTCTGCTCATGAATCGGCAGGAAGTCGAGCCACGGGTTCGCGAGACTCAGCACGGACGTGGAGATGCCGTGATGATCCATGTACGCGAGCTTCTCGTTCACGTCCCAGTACTCGCCGCCGATGGGTCGTCCGGCGCTGATCGACACTTGCTTGCCGAGCGCGGCGTCGTCGATCTGCTTCTGCTCGTCCGGGAGGATCACCAAGCGGTCCTCCAGCAGCTCCGAGTCCGCGTGCACGCGCAGCTTGCGCACAAACGGCACGTCCTGGCGCTCGCGCAGCATGTCCATGTAGCGCGGCAGATACACGTGCGTGTGCAGGTCGATCGCATTCACTTCGCGCAGGAGCGTCTTGCCCTGGCTGTTGCAGGAAGGAATCAGATCCGAGCGAAAGTTACATTTTCAGAATCCGCAAAGCGAGGAGAATGCGCGCACGCGCATGCCCATGAGCGTCATACCTTTGCAGCAGCTTGCTGAGCGCTCGCGACATGGCTTTCGTTGGCGCTGGCGGTGGGGGAGATTGAGAGTGACTGAGTGACATTGAAAACCAGAGCTCCATCAAGTCAACACTCATTGCAAGATTGCTCTTGCAATCTCATTCAGGGGGAGGTGTGTGAGCTGATTCGGATATTTTATGTCATTTGATTGGCTTAAATAATATTCTAAAATATTTTATTGGAAGAAAATGACGGTGGTGTGGTAAGTAATCAGATCGATGAATGCGCTACATAGCCTGGGCATTAAGCACCCATCTCAATCACGAAAGCCTATAAGATAGCATGATTTGCATGCGCTTGCATAGGTTTTCGCTGGTGACGCGAAGCGACGCGCTCTCACCAACACAATGCAATGATTGTATCAATTTGATCAATCATCAAGGCCATGAAGCGCAAGGGCTCCCTCGGTAGCTCTGCATCATCTCTATCGACATGCTCGTCCGCAATTGCGCCGCCTCCTAGTGCGGAGAGCAAGACGTACGTAGAGTTCCATGCGTCCATGTCGCTGGACAACCCCGCGAGCGCCATGGACTACCTGGCAAGTGCAGCGTCGGTCGAAGGTGCATCATCTGGTCGACAGCATGAGCAAGTGGTGTCTGCAACGTCATTCGAGCATACGACGCTGGAGGAGGTCTTGAAGCAGCGCTTCCACGTGTGGTCCCGGGTCCAGGACGTACGCAATGCTGCTGCTATTAGCGTCTGTGTGCGTCGAAACCTTTCCTCAGCTCGGGCTGGAGAGCTCAGTGCATCAAACTGTTTGTTTATTGTAGGTGATTGAGGAGCTCACACCACTCGAGTCGTACGCGTGCGACGTGGCGGCGCTGAAGAAGTTGCAAGAACTCCACCATCTCTGCAATATCCTTCCATACATCCAAATGCATTTGTGTATACATGAGTGTCCGATAGTCAGTTGGTGTCAGTCCTTGACATTGGAGATCTCGGATGGACCACAGCAGCGAGAGACCCACTTGCGCACACTGCAGCTCGCACTCCTGCACGAGCGGAACCTTCGTGCGAGCAAGAAAGGGGTGTCTGGACCAGTATCATTGCCATCAGCAGCACAAGCGGCTCCGAGCGACACTGTTCCGTAAGTATCGATTAACTGTCGTCGACGCCATCGACTTCTTTTCACAACACGTTGCTAAGGAATCGTCATCGGGTCTCTGCAGATCCAGCAGCAAGATCAAAAGATCAGCGATGACAACAACGCGAGCGGACTCCGATCCAGACCCCGCGGCTCTAGTTGAGCAGCTTGTTGAGTCGCTTGAAACTTTTGACAGAGACGAAGTGATCGACTTGTTTCAGCTCGCCATGTAGTCAGCCGCATTTGGACAGCAATTCCCACAAACGACTCCATGAAGTGATCATTGGTCTGGTAAATCTGCAAGTGGTCGGTTGGTATCATTGGTCATTATTGGTTTGCAACAGAGTGAAAGAGAAAATCAAATCTACAGCGGCTCGCCATCCAAGTCCTCGTCGTCGAGCGGAGCTCCATCCAAATCCTCCTCATCCTCTTCGTGGCTCTCATCGAGCGGCTCACCGTTCAGATCCCCACTGCCATCTAGTGGCTCACCATCGGCATTGTTCTCTTCTTCTACATGCTCGTCAAGCGGCTGGCCATCCAAATCCTCATCATCACCGTCAATTGGCTCGCCATCGAGGTCCTCACCGTCATCCTCCTCCTGAGCGTCATCGATCGGCTCACCGTCGATATCGTCATCCACACTGCCACTATCAGCGCCCAAACCACTCGGATTCTCACGTGTTGCTGGGATCTCGCTTTCACTCTGCGCTGCGCTCGTTTCGGTCGCAGCAGCATCAGATTTACCAACAAGTTTGCTGGATGCATGCTGAGGAGCTCCTGCTGGCGCCTTGGGAGCTGTGAAATCCTGGAGCCACTGCAGTCTGCTTCGCAGCTGCTTGGCGTCACCAGTTGATAGAATGCCCGCCTGGCGACAGGTCTTTCGCAGTCGCTCTTCGTCAACGTCACTGTCTTTCGTAGTAACATCGACACCTTGAGCTTCTTCCTCCTCCTCTTCCATTTTCCTCAGAAACGTCGCATTCAGACCCACGAGGAACATCGGCGGGAATAGACTCCAGCTTTCCCACTCAGTGAGCACATTCAGCACTTTCTCCTTCATGGCGTTCGCAGACATGCGGCCCACTAAAGCTTTGTGTGCGCGTCGGAGGTGATTGACGATCTCGGGAAGACAGTCCTGGAACGTCGTGCGGAACAGCGACGCGTTCTTCACCGCTGCCGAGCTGTTGTGGAGAATGTCCGACGTCACGTACAAGTACCCGACCATCGCGACAGCAGATACGTTGGGCTTCTTGAACGCCTTGAGGATCACTCCCACAATATCCACGGCCGCCTCCGAATGGTCGAGGGCAAAGCCCATCGTCTTCTTCACAGATTCACGCTCGAGCGTGAGGCTCTCCAACAAGTCCTGGAGCTCGTCGTACTCGGTGTCGAGCAAGCGACTCCGCTCGCGTCCTCGCTCAATGTCTCGCGCACGCGCGATCTGCTGCCCCGTCAGCAACTTCATGTCCTTGTCAAGTCGAGCAGCGCGCTCAAGCGCATGATCGGAACTACGAAGAGCACGATCGCGACTACGGTCTCTGCTTCTTCTTCGTGACTCTCTTCGTCGATCACGGGAGTGCGAGCGCGAACGAGAGTGACGGTGGTGCAACGAACCGCTGCTACTACTGCGACTGCTGCTGCTAGCATCACTCCCGGTATCATCATCGTCATAATGATGGCGGCGCTCTCCTGGAGATCGAGATCTGGGCCGACGACTACTCCCACGACTGCGGCTTCCGCTACGATCGCGGTGGTGCCGAGAACGTCCGTCCCGACTACGCGAGCGACTCGATCCTCTGCGGCTGCTGTGGCCTCGCGATTCAGCCGAAGAAGACCGCCCTCGACTGGAGCCACGACTAGAGCTGGAGCTATCA
Organism: Globisporangium cylindrosporum; assembly: GCA_038050675.1. Taxonomy (NCBI): domain Eukaryota; phylum Oomycota; class Peronosporomycetes; order Pythiales; family Pythiaceae; genus Globisporangium; species Globisporangium cylindrosporum. The sequence continues at coordinate 41,031 of JALBZD010000032.1, read as the reverse complement.
CTGTAGCTTCTCGTTCTCGAACCTTTTTCTCGTCGGGTGCTACTGCTTCTATTCGTACGGCGACTTCCAGAGCGTGAGCAAGAACGGGAGCGGCGGCGTTTACGAGAAGAAAATGGCATCTTCGGGGGAACCCACACCGGTCCGTCCACAGTCATCTGGAACGGCGCTTCTCGCCACGAATCATCCTCGTCGCCCATCGCGAACGCGTACACGCGCCAGCGATAGTACGTCGCCAGAGCAGATGGTTGCTGGTATTGCGAGGGCGACTCAAAGAGAAACCCAAACTCTTGGGTGTTGTTGGCCTCGCGCAGTCGGATTGCGTTCTCAAACTGTACACCGTCCTTCGCCACGTATCGCGCCAGTCGGTCGACACGCTCTCGCACTGCCGGATCAGCCGGTAACTCAACCTGGATCTTCACTCTAGTCGCTTCATCCATGTTACTGCCAATTGCATCGTTCGCAGGCGACGCAAGAACGACTGGAGGTGGCGGTGGCGCTGCTGTTCTCGCTGCGATTCGCGCGCTCATGTCGATCTTCACGGCTTTTCCCCACCCGACGACCATCGCTTGGCCCTCCAACTTGATTTTTTTCCCAATTGCAGTTCACGAAATGCCACCGTTAGTCATGTGCTTTTCCATGTGATTCACCACCATCCAGTTGTTGGTTGGCGTTCGGAAGTACGTTAGTGCCCAATAGACAAACGCTCGCGCATGAAGCAAGCAAGCGAGCATCATTGGAGGCAGATTGATTGGGGTTGTCATAGTAAATACCTCTTTGTCGTGCATGCCCACGCGCGCTTCGTCGGCGTCTCGGCGGTCGTAGAAGCTCACAAACCCGCAGTTGCGCCTGCGCGCGCGCTCCTCCTCGGTGCGCGGCCACATGATCTTGACCGAATAGATCTCACCATACTTGCCAAAGAGCGCCTGCATAGCCCAGTCATTCATGCAACGGAGTGAGTCTCATACAGAGAGGGCTTGCTAAATAACATCACCGCCGATCGTACTCACCTCTAAGGCTTCTTCAGTGACAGTCGGCGCCAAGTTGCCGACGTACAGATTCGTGGTGTCTGGGTCGCCGTGGTCGAACGAGCCTTTCCCGATCCCCATCTCATTCAGTGTCGGCGCCACTGGGTCTCTGCACACAACGAAGCATCCACCAGCGCAGCATTAGACCACCAATATCTAGCATTATAAAGAACTTTATAGCATGTTACACAAACAAGCCACGTACCGCTCTTTGAGTTCTTCCAGGAACTGGTCGATCTCGCGTCTCTTTTTCTTCGGAGGGCCACCGCCACCACCACCACCGTCGGCACATGTTGTTGCTGCTTGGTGTTGCTCGCGACGAAGTTGGCGCTCGGCGTCTTTCTGCTTCATCTCCTCGAGCATGCGATCCATCTCCGATAGTTTCTTCCCAGGACGCGCGGTGCTGGAGGACGCCCTTGCCTCCAAGCTACTGTTACCAGTACTCGCACTAAAGACGCCAGCTTTGGGCTTCAGGCGATAGAGTTCACCGCGCTGGTGTTCGTCGCTACTGCCATGCTGCTGCTGCTGCGAATTGCCCTGAATGACAGTCTATTACGTACAAGTACAATGACAGTGTGTGTGAGACCAATACGCTACTTCCAAGACGGTGATCGATATAGTGAACGCACCTCGCCGCGGACAAACGCCTTTCCCAGCGTCTCGTCCTCGTCCTCGAAAGACGCGACGAACTTGGCGTAGATCTTCGCGGCCTCTTCGTCCGCCTGGCGCTTCCGGGCCTCGCGCTCCTCACGTTCCTGGGTCAGCACAGCATACAACATCAAAAGCAAGCATCCCACGCACATAGCAAAGTTAGACGCAGGCCCGGAGGTTCAGCCACGCAGCCAGAATCGACCCATCCATGTGGGGTCGGTCGTTCGTTAGGCGAACCTTCTCAAACTTGGTCTTCTTCTGCTGTCCGATCACGAAGCGCGCGAGCTTGTCGTCCGTGAGCGACGTCAGAGAGCTCGGTTGGATCTGCTTCTTCGCCATCCCCCACGGCAGCGCGCTAGCCGTGGGATTGTTGCTGCTGCTGCTGTTGGAAGCCGCGCCACCAGAGGCGTCCACGCCGCCAGCTGCACTATCATGATTGGGTCTTTGTCTGCGCTCCATTTTGGTTTGTGGGCGAGGACAACAACACAAATCGCGTTTGTTCATCAGCTGAAGGAATCAGAGTCAGATATCGCATCAGAAATATGTGATTTGACGGATACAAATAGATAAGGGGAGAAACTAAAATCGCTATTTACGGTGTCGCGTACTTAACATGACAAGAGATATTCGACATGCTTCCCGACATGTCGAAAATACTGGCTTCTTGAGATGTAAACAGCATTCAATTGATGTGGACCACACTCACCCATTTCTGTCCCGATCGCGATGCCAAAGTGACACAACAGAAAGAGAAACGTGGCAGCATTTACGCTCGGTCTCTGAAGACCTGAGCTGTTCCTCTTCGCACACCTGGCTGCTTGCCCGTAGCCTTCTTCCTAACGCCACGACGACAACAACAACAGAGGCCCATAGACAAGATGTACTCTGTGTGGACGCGCGCGAACGCGCTCTTCTTCACGTCGCTGATGGCGCTCGCGGTCATGTGCACGCTCACGTCGTTCAGCACGTACCTGCACCAGCCCAAGCCGGTCGTGACCACGCTGGAGCTCAACACGCTGCACTCGCTACGCAACTACCGCGACAAGACGGACCGCGCGACGCTCTCCTTTGATCTTGACGCAGGTAAGGGGAGGAGAGGGGGTGTATGATCGTAATGGGTGCTTTCAGCGCTTGTGTTGTCTATTTTTTGGGGTGGATCTCTCACTCATTTATCTACCGCCTGGGTCTCTTTTTCGCTCTCTCTCTCTCTCAATGCCGCAGACCTGAGCTCGGTGTTCAACTGGAATGTGAAGCAAATCTTCGTGTACGTGGTCGCTGAGTACGAGAGCGAGCGCAACGCGAAGAACCAGGTGGTGATCTGGGACAAGATCGTGCAGACCAAGGAGGACGCGGCGACGCTCAAGTTCCAGGACGAGGGCGTCGAGTACTTCCTCTCGGACCAGTACGACCAGCTGCGCGGTGCGAACGTGACGCTGCGATTAGAGTGGGACGTCATGCCGGTATGCGGCCGCCTCTTTGTGTACTCGGAGGGACGCTCGTCGTTCGTACTACCGTCCAAGTACCAGGGCAAGGCGCCTCGCGGTCGCTATTAGACAGCGGGGCTAGGATCCAACCCCGCGCGCTCAAGTAGCAGACCTGATTCAAAGTGCTAAATCAGACAACTCGAAATGCATCTTAAAAGGTCAAAACGCATTCGTTCGTTCCAACCAACATATCGCAAGATCAAGATCCTTCCGCACCTTCAAAATGTACTCTGCATAAATAACCCCATGGTCTTCTTCTCTCTTTCTCATTGAAACCAGGAGCGCCAGTTTCCAGGTGCGATTCATATTTTCTCAAAGCGAGCACGCAGCGCCGCCACGCCGCTCGCTCTGCTTCCGTCGGACTCTTGTGCAATGGTCGCTGCTGGAGACGGTGAGGCCTCTCCTCTGGAACGGTCGCTTCGACCAATTGACCGTGATGATGATCCTTCAAAAGTGCTCCCAGTCCCAGACTGTGATCGGCGCAGCACCTTTGTCTCCTCCACGGGCTCACCGATATCAGCAAGCATAGATCTTTCCGACGACTTCCGCCGCAGCTTCATTTGCGCGGCAATCGACTTGATCTGATCCATCCCAGAGCTTGGTTTCGAGTTCGAGCCTGGCGCAGGTCCTGGCGGCAGTGGCGGCGGAGAAGCTTGCGTGTAGACGGGCGGCGGAGGATGCGTGTACTCGAAAAACGGATCATTCAGCGAAGATGTGTCGATATTCGCAGCTGACTTGGATTTACTGAGTCGTCGGCTGCTTCTCTTCTTCTCCAAGACTCTGTTTTCGATCAGCACCATCCCGTCATCCACGCTTCTGTGACTCGTAGACGACGACGAATCCCGATGGTCGTGGTACTCTACGGCGCCAGTTGAATGGGGTTCTTCTTTCGTGGGAGATAGTCCAGTTGCAGTAGTTTTGGAGACTTTTTTCGTGCCGCTATTTGATGGCGTGCTTGACGTGATTGCTGCTTTGTCTTGGTACGAGGGGATCTCGTCTTCATCTTCCTTGATGCGGTAGCTCAGTGGTAAACTGCGCGCTAGGCGAAGCTGATCGTTGAACTTTCGCGAATTCTTTCGCTTCTTCATCCGCTTCTGCTTCTCACTTTCGCCTTCGTGTGCGTCTGCTGCGTCGTCTTCATTCGATGCGACCCCACTCCCGTCTGCACTTCCGCCAGCGCTCAAATTGTTACCAGGTGCTCCAAAAAGGTCTTCCCAAGACTCCTCCTCCGACGCAGAGGACTTGACAGTGGACACCGACGCGAGACTCTTCATTTCTTCCAGATCACGAACACCACTCACTCCGTTTGACGACACCATACTGATGATGCTTCCTTCGAGTGACCGGCTAGAGACGGCATCGGAAACTGCAGACTGTGTTCGACCTCGAAGGAATGGGCGAAACTTCTGACCGCTGTGCACTCCACCGCAAAGACTCGTCCAGTCAGAAAGCGTTAGTGACGTGAACTGCACTTCTTCATCGCTCTCTGGCTCGCGTCGTGGCTCCATGTCTTCCAACTGCAGCGACTGCACCGATGAAAAGAGTGCAATGCGCTGCTCCTCTGCGAGCTCGTACGCAAAGCACACATTCTGTGCATACTGGAAAATCTGCTTCCTTGAAAAACCGAATGTCGCCATGTGGTAGATGAACGACGTCACTTGACCAAACACGATGTTGTGCACACTGAGCACGAGTTGTGTTCGCTCTTGGTTTGGGAGGATGTGCCACGGCACTTCCTGCGGGTTCTTGCTCAGCTCTTCGCCCACACTCAGCAGTAAAGCGTTGCCCCAGAACTGCGGAAAACTCCAAATCGGATGCTCGATCAGCGACGCGTGCAGATACACCTTTTGGCCTTCCGCGTTGCCCAGCTTGTAGAAAGTCTGGATCATGTTCATCACTTTCTTCACCGTCTTGTTATCTTCTTTCTCCGAGCACGCGTCCAACAGCAGTCGTAAAGCCGCTGCGAGTTGCTCGTATCCGGTCTTTGAGAGCTCCAAACTGTGTGTCCGCTGCTGATTTAGGCAATTGAGAATCACATTCCGAACAATTTCCATGCGGTACATGGACAATGACGCTGGATCTGCAAACCGATTCCGATGACGGGTGGAGATGCTTTTTCCTGCTTGCAGTAGCGAATCTGGGTCTACAAAGCAACTCGCGATAAAGTCCTTAATCACATCGATGTCGTTCGTAGACACACCCGCGTTCTTGACTTTGAGGACATCGTCCGGCGAGAGCGTCAAATAGTTGGTGGGCTCGTTTGCTTCAGCAGCCTGTTGTTCATAATGCCACTGGCGATGCCACTCCATCAAGAACAATGCCTTCGCGTGTCGATGCGTAAGCTGCGGCTGCATCGAATCCACCACGTACTGCTGGATCACAGAGTCACGGTCCATGCCGCGTAGCATCTTTTGCATACGTGACATGGCTTCGATCTCGGCTTGTAAGATCGCGACTTTCGTCTCGACAAACTGGTTCATCACGATCAGCATGGTGTCAAGTCGGTCTTCTTCCATGCTCTGCGACAGTTCGGTCGCTTCCTCCACGACCTGATCTCGACGCTCGATGCTCGAATAGAGCGCGTTTCTCGCATCTTCGTACTCGTACGTTGAGGCTTCGTCATCTGAAAACGCATTTGCAAAGCGGTACTGCGCGAGTTGATACGCGCGGATCACTTCTGGGTTGTTCGGCTGCACCTGGTACGTCGCTTCGTTCGCCTCGAGCACGCGCTTCCAGTGCATAAGCTCGTCTTCCGCGCGCTCTTTCCGCTGCTTCGCCTTCTCCATCTTCTTCTCCGCGAGGTTCACTTCCTGGACACACTTCTGGACTGTGTTGTACACATCGCGAGCCCATTTCCGCGACTTGCCCGAGTTATCGAGCGGCTTGGTCATCTCGAGGTACGCCTTGCTCGCCTCGAGGTGCTTCTGTCCGACCGTCTCGTTGTAGTGCCGCATCTGCGCGAAGAAGCTCTCGAAGCAGCTCTGCGCGATCTCCAGCGGCTGCATCGACGTCATGGACGCGTCGCTCAGGTGCATCTGCGCGACCACGTGCTGCGTGGCCGAGCTCGCCTTGAGGTATTTCCGCAGCTGCTTGCGCACTTTGACGCCGCTCTCGACGCGCTCGCTCACGCGCACGAACGGTACCTGACGGAACGTGGGGCGTCCCGAGCCGCCGTGCAGCGGCGTCGGCCTCTCGCCCAGCATGTACGGCGGCGGCTGCACCCACGCGCTCATGATCGATCGATCGTCTCGCCTCGCTCGCTCTCTGGTCTCCGCGCGCGCGCCGCTGTAAGTTCAATTCTCAGCGGAGGCGGGCGGGCATATGGCATATTCATTCTGTCTCCCTATCGCTGCTGATGTCACAGCTCGAATGCGCGTTATATTACAAGGAATAAGCTGCGTATTTTCTAAAAGAGATAAATAACCATAAGAGAGGGATTGCAGTGGAAGGTATTACATGTATAGACTGACCAGCACTCCAAATGTATGTATATTTAGTGTGGTGCACACTTTTTCGGGCAACTCGAAGCGCAAGATTCGGATTCTGTTCTCCCTCTTCCTCGTTTTTGGATCGCTCCCCCTCAAACCAAAAAGAAATCCAAACAAGCGCTGCAAGAAAGGAAGAGAAGCAAGCTCCCAAGCAAGAATGGTGCGTGCGTTCGTGTATGAGCCCTATTGGAATGCCCTGTTGGCGTGGATGTGAGAGCTATCGCTGACCTGATTGATGTGTCTATCTGTGTGCTACCTGTAGTCCATTTTATCCTACAACGGCGCGGCGATCATCGCCATGGCGGGCAAAGATTGCGTTGGCATTGCCTGGTAAGTGCTGCTTGAACGCAAATAATGGATCTGTGTATGAAAAGGCTGCTCATCTATGTGATGGCTGAGAGCAAGCAAGACCCACTCACCGCTTTGTGAACGCTCGTGTGTGTATGTGGTGCTGAATGATCACAGCGACACGCGATTGGGTATGCAGGCACAGACCGTGGCGATGGACTTCCAGAAGGTGTTCCGCGTGAGCGACAAGATCTTCTTGGGCTTGGCCGGTCTCGGCACGGATGTGCAGACCGTCTCGCAACTGTACGTGATTCTTTGGATTGAAATATCTCAGCGAAAGATACGTGCTGCTGTCAGGGATACCGGGAACAGCAAAGATCGCTAACACGGCTGTGGTGGATCTTTCGTGACCTGTAGGCTCAAGTTCAAGGTGAACATGTACAAGATGGACGAAGAGCGCGACATCAAGCCGAAAACACTCAGCGCGCTTTTGTCGAACATGATGTATGAGAAGAGGTACGCACGCATCCACACTTTTCTGCTCACGTATTTGCTTATTTGCTTGGTGTCATGAGAAAGAGCCCAAGGAGAGTGCGCTAAACCTGATCAATTGTACGTTTAATCTAGATTCGGCCCATACTTCGTCGAGCCGGTGATCGCTGGTTTAACAGAGGACAACAAGCCGTTCCTGTCGAGCATGGACTGCCTGGGCTGCGAGATGATGACCCAGGACTTCGTTGTCGCTGGCACGATGGAAGACGCGCTCTACGGCATGTGTGAATCGCTCTACCGTCCAGACTTGGTGCGTCTCGTGGATGGATTTATACGCTTGTATATCATCGCAAGCTTGTGTGTTCTGATTGTATTGTATATTGTCTTGTTCCCATGCATGATGAGCAGGAAGCAGAAGATCTCTTCGAGACGCTCTCGCAGTGCCTGCTCTCGGCATGCAACCGCGACGCGCTCGCGGGTTGGGGTGGCGTCGTGCACATCATCACGCCAAAGGGCGTGACCTCCAAGAAGCTCAAGTCCCGCCAGGATTAAGTTCGTGTGGTAGGTTTCTTCGTGGACTCCTTCGTGCCAGCAGCTTCTTTCTCAAGGGAGCCAGTCAGTCAACCACGAGGAGCTTCCTATAGTCAAGTGCGTACGTCGCTGTCGTTGGCGAGTAGTGAACGAAACGCAGAAGAGCTAAGGCACGAGCGAGCTTTGAGAAAACACCACAACACAAGGGGCAGAAGATAACGTAACACCAGAAACATTTTCAATTTCCTCATGTCCTCATTGAGAATCGAGATGCGTTACAAAGCGTGATCTCACAATAAAAAATGCTTAGTTAATCTACGGTTCTGATTGGTTCAAAAGAGTCTATATTTGTTTTCATTGGCTAAAATACGTCTCAAAAACGTTTTTATGAGCGGTGTCTTCTTTATTTTTTTTCACAACGGGTTATTAGCTGCGTCCCATTTTCGATTTTGCCAGAAAATTGGTCTGACAACCAGCGCACGCGAAAGGCAACAACAATTAAACATGCGGCGTTCGTCGCACGCAGTCACCACCTCCTGTGCCAGCCGCTTCAAGGACAAGAAGTTGTCGCACACACTGTCGACGCCTTCGCCTTCGTCGCTGTCTCTCGGCGCGTCGCCTGCGCTTCAGAGTGCGTCTGGTGCGTCGCGCTCGCTCTCGGTGCTCTCGTCACTCTTCCCGTCCAGAAACAGCACCAGCTCCAGCTCCAACAGTAGCTCTTGGAGCACAGGCATAGCGCTATCTGATGGCGCACCGGGGCTCTTTCAGCTGCCAAACCTACACAAACCGCAGGATTTCTATCGACTCACGGCCGAAGTGAAGTCCAAATGTGACACGCTCAAGCACAACGTACGCATCCCCATTGCTGTCTGATACAGCCATGTTGAGGTGGAACCAAGTGCATTGTGGACGTGGCTAAATGTGTCTACATATCTATCGTGCTGCGGATCTTTGTGTACAATATGCAGATCGTGACGACGGAACCGGGACTCAAGACGCTGCAAAATTTGGACGAGATCTCGAATGCGATCTGCTCTGTGATCGACGCCGCCGAACTCTGCCGCAACGTGCATCCCGATGAGTATGCATGCATGCCTTTTGTTTGTCTGCCTCATGCAAAACACAAACTCTAACGACTGGCGCTAAACGCGTGCTGTATTGTCATAGGAGCTACCGGAATGCCGCGAGCGAGTGTTTCACGGACCTCTCTGACTTCATCCAGAACCTCAACGCCGACGTGGAGCTCTACCAGGCGCTCGTGACGGTCACTGAGAACGCGCCGCTGATGAAGAGCTTCACCGAGGAGCAGCGACGTATGGCGGTCTTGCTGCGCAAGGAATTCGAGCGCGACGGAATCCACTTGAGCTACCAGGGACGGAAACAGGTGATCCACCTGCAGAACGACATCACGCACCTGAGCATGCAGTTCCAGCGCACGATGTTCACGGCACGCGACTACATTGAAGTGCCCGAGAAGCTACTCCGCCCGCTGCCGCATGGGATCCTGAGTGTCTGCGAGCGGAAGTTGACAAACCCCGGAGTCATGCGCGTACCGACGGACCTCCACGTGATGAACACGGTGCTCAAGTGGGTCGGTGACCCGGCGGTCCGGAAGGACATGTACATGACCGCGAACGCCTGCGCGCAGTCCAATTTGTTTGTAAGCATGACTGACTAGACTGACTGGTATTTGTGAGTGCTTTCTCTATTGCGCTGGTGTCGCTAGGTCTAACAATGTTAATATTGTTGTATGTACAACATAGACGCTGGACGAGCTGAGAAAGAAACGCCATGAACTTGCGCAGCTCCTGGGATTCAAGACCTACGCGCACTTTGCCACGAGGTATATGCAAGAACGGATGAGTAGATGGGTATGGCAGGCGTGGCTCTAACTGGAGTTTGTTATGGTTTGCTGTTGTTCTAGTGACCGCATGATTGGATCCCCAGAAGCTGTGGAGCAGTTTATCCAGAACCTGTCGAACCAGCTCATGCCCAATGTAAGCGTGTGACGCCACCACCTCCAGTCTTGGCCGTGTCCATTCTAATCGTTGTGCGTGCCTCCTCATATGTGGTTATTTATTGCTGTATTCTATCGGACAGGCTCGAGGCGAGCAGCAGCTTCTTCTCGCCGCGAAACAGCGCCTTGAAGGTCGTGGTGCAAACGAGGTGTTCATGTGGGACGTGCCGTACTACATGGGTATGCTCAAGGCGCAGAAATACCGCATCGACTCGCGCGTGATCTCATCGTACTTCCCGCTCGAGCGATGCCTCGAAGGGCTCCACATCCTGTGTGCCGAGCTCTTCGGCATGGAGCTCAAGCCGCTTGCAATGGAGAAGTACGAGTCCTGGGACCCGGAAGTCCGCAAACTCGCGCTGACCAAGAACGGCGAGACGCTCGGCACGATCTACTTTGATCTGTATCCGCGAAAGAACAAGTACACAAATGCAGCGCACTTCACGATCCGCTGTGGCAAGCAGATCTCGCCCACCAAGTACCAGAAGCCCATCGTCGCGCTCGTCTGCAACTTTAGCAAGCCTGCACCGTACAGTCCAAGCCTGTTGACGTGAGTGACACCCCAGCAACTTTCTATGCTGGTTACAGTTCGCAACAGACTGATTCATCTGTGCTGCTGTTGTTGTGTGTAAAATGCAGACATTCCGAAGTTGAGACGCTCTTCCACGAGTTTGGGCACGCGATGCACTCACTGCTGTCGTGCACCGAGTTCCAGCATTTGTCGGGCACGCGCGCGCAGCTGGACTTTGTCGAGACGCCGTCGCATTTGTTCGAGTATTTTGCCTGGGACTACCGCTTTGTGCGCGAGTTTGCGCGCCACTACAAGACGAACGAGCCGATCCCGCAAGAAATGATGTCGGGGCTCAAAAAGTCCAAGAACATGTTTGCGGCCATGGATACCCAGGTACACAACCAGTTGTTTCTTATGCTGTTGGTGAAAATGCATTTACTACTGATGCTGACCATTTGTGTATGTGCGTGGTGCTATTTGGTAGACTCAATGCTTGTACTCGTTGCTGGACTTGAAGATCTTTGGCGAGCAGCCGCTGCCGTACGTCCCCGCGACGACGACCGGCGCGCTGACCCATTTGCAGAACAGCAGCACGCTGATCTCGCATGTCGATGGCACTTTTTGGCACACGCGGTTCGGCCACTTGATCGGCTATGGAGCGGGGTACTACAGCTACCTGTACTCGCGCGTGTTTGCGTCCGACATTTGGCATTCGTGCTTCAACGACAACCCGATGGATGCTGTCGCTGGGGAGAAACTGTTCCAGGAGCTGATGATCCACGGAGGGGCCAAGGATCCGAATGAGATGCTCGCCGCGATGCTCGGCAAGGAGCCAACGCCCAAGAACTACTTGAAAGAGCTTGGAGTGTAGTAGGAAGCGAGACACAGTGCGTTTGCTTGCTTGCTTGCAAGGTGCAGTTTTGAGTGTTAAGAAACCTGAGAAATAGATGAGTTTTGCTTGAGTCGCTCTTTTTCATTGAACCTGAAGAAAAAAGGTTGGAAATTGGCTCGAAGGACTGGAAGTTGGTTCACAGCAACCACTCAAATAAAAATCAATGAAGACAACGACAGAAACATCATCCGCAAAGAGCAAATTCAAAACAACAAGCAGCACACGCAAAAAGAAAGATAAAGAGCATTTCGCATGGAAGGGGACTCTTGTGCTCGCTTTCTCTATTGAATCGTGCAACATGGCGCGCAGCCCTTGACTTGCTCCTGCTCTGGAAGAGGCTCCTCGAACTCGTCCGGGTTGATCGGTGGCCCCGCCTTCGTCACGGAGCTCGACCGCTTGTCCGACTTCTCTTCGGCAGCAGCTGCAGCGGTCATGGCCTTGTTCATTTCAGCTGCAAGGCGCAATAATCACAACAAAGCCAACCATTCAACATCAGCAAAGCCAATCCTTTTCGAATGCACCAACCGAATACGCAATTGATACCGAAGAGAGTTGTGCAACGTACCTGGCGATTTCTGCGTGACTACGCCACCGGCTTGTCGCCAAAGCAGCGCCTAGGTTGTCAGACAACGCCAAGCAGGAAAATATGTTAGATCAGCCTAAGCTCTGAAACTCGTTGGAAAAAAAGTGTTTTGGAGCGCAAAAAAACTTGACGTACATCGACCCAGAACGCGGCTTCTTCGTGGGATCTTGCTTTAATAGTATACACGCGCTCGTTCAGCTCAATCGTGAAAAGCCCCGGGCCATCTGCAAATCACCAAGAAACTTGAGTGTTAGTTTTCACAGAGGAGCTGAAAGAAAGTGCGGAGACGAACGAACAGACTGAACAGCAAACGCACCAGACGAGTCTTCTCCAAGCAATGTGATCGCGCCGACCTGAGGCAAGTTCAGCGCAGCGAGCAGCTTCTGACCTTGTTTCTATAGAGGGACGGTCATCAAACACCATCGGGCTTGTCAATCACAATTTGCCTGTGGTCTGTCTCCAAGATGAAAACAAAAAAAGCTTGCCGCTCGCACCTTATAATACGTGAGGAAACAGCCATTCGTCTCAAACCAGCGCTTCTGCCACTTGCCGTCGCGGGTCTTCTTGAACAGATAGCCTTCACAAAGACACAATAAGCATGCGTGTCAGCCATGAAGCCATCGTCCACGCATCGCTTCTTGTTCATTCTCATCTTCGTACCTCTGATTTCCTCTTCGCATCATCATCATAAACATGCACACACAGCAGCACAGTCACCAAGTACGTTAGTAAGTATGACGAGAAAGCAAACGCGCATATTGGCGTATTCACGCTGATTCTACAGCAAATTAGCACGCTGAGTTCAAACCCCACCGGTGCGGAAGTTGGCCGTGATGCGGATGCTCTTGGCGCTCGAGGAGCCGCTGCTGGGCGACAGCAGCTTCGTCTTCTTCTCGCTCGCGTCCATCACTTCAGGTGGTTGCTTATTCACTTGGCTGGTCTGGCAGAATGGCCACCCACACACACACGTGCTCTCACTCTCTCTCTGCTATTGCTGGGGCCTCTGAGCTGGTTGCGCTTCAAATTGGCGCTGCGGCTTTGAAATGAGCTCCTCGTCAAAGGCAACAAACAATACGAGCAAAAGCAAAACCGATACTGCTAAAATAGCAAATAGCGAGAGCGTAAACGGGCAACACCCCGCCTTGAAGAACCAGGATTTCTGGGTGAAAAGTATTGGCAATGGGACGGAGGGCGTGGAGCGCGTGCGTGCGTGCGTGCGGACTTCTTCTTTGAAAGGGTTGGACCTTGAAGAGAAACCCGGGTCAGCCACAATTTTGTTGAGTATCAAAACCCACCCGAAAGCTATTATTTTGTATCAATATCGGTTGACGGGTGGGTGGGTGTATCCTTCGATCCGTATCTTAGAAACCCAGACCTGTTCTTAAAAGTCAGCTATTTTTGTTTGTGAACCCATCTGAAAGAAATCAGTCGCTTCATTTCCACATGGTCATTGGCGGCTTCACAATACATCGACTTGAAAAGGCTATTCATTTACAAGTCACAGATTATAGAAAAATAAACAGAAAACAAGAGGTCCATCACTCTTGATACCATCAACTATCAGATTTTGCAGGGTGCACCCACGAAAAAAGTGTCCCTTTTGCCCCAAATTATGATTGGGGCTGATCAATTGACACTAAACTTTTCCTTTCAAATTGGCTCACGAATGGCAATCAATGGTAATGCGCATCGTTCTGCACCAGCTTCTCCAGCTCTTCAATGCGCGTCTTGTCGATGTGCGGCTGCATCTGCCACGCCGCGATGTAGAGCGTCATCGTGTCGTGCTTGCGGCAGTCGAAGATGTCGGCGGCAATGAGAGATTTTGCCATGAGCTCCTGCTCGTACATTGCCAGAATCTCCACCAAAAACAATTCTATTCGGGTTGTTGTGCCACCCATCGTATTGGCAAGCAACATAAAAGAGCAAGAGTGACGAATTGGTAAGTTATCACACACTCAATACGGAAAGGATCGCATTCTGGAAGGAACTCATTCGTACCATAGCGTCGTCGCGCTTTCTCATCGAGCTTCTGCCTACCGTTGCCTACGATAGTGTCATAATTGTACAGGAGCGCGCTCATTCTTGCGTAGATATCGCCCTTTTGAGTAAGTAGTGGAAGCAGAAGAAGCACATCATCAGTTGAAGGACAAGCTCAATCCTCAACTACACATGAAAGAGCAACCACAGCTACGCACGCACCAGGACGTCAATGTCGTCCAGCAGGCGCTTCCGACATCGATGCGCGAGGTCCCAGAGCTGCAATCAGTCACACACATACATACACAGTTTGCAAAAGACGTCAGGTTTGTTGTGTTGGCTATCGATGCCACCGCGAATCTAAACGCAATGGCAATGCGAACGTACTCGTGAAGATGCTCGCTCGTGTAGATTAGCGCAGTCGCTCAGTGCGCCCCAATGATCTCCTTCTAAATATCTGTTGTAGTATCATATTTTAAACAACAATGCATGATGATGAGAGTGAGTGGCAGTGCATCATAATCAACCCCCACGACTGCACATATACATGTGGTCACCAAAAGGTGCAAGCACGAGCGAAAATGTGAGAGAAAGCGAAATCGGTACGTACGTAGTCTTCTGCACGCTGTCGGCGACCTTCATGAGCTGCTGCTGGGCGCGCGCACACGTCGTCTGCCACTCGAGGTCGAGCTTCTTGTGGTCGTACAGCCACCAGCAGCCGCTCGCATGTTGCTGTTGCGCCATTAGTATTGCGTCTGTTCCGTTATTGCCAAGCAAATTGACCACGAGATCACGAGCGCACAGTATACGTCTTCAATAGAGCGCTCTTATTACCTTTATTTTATTATATCCTGTGAAATTATGATTTTTGCATATAATTTACTTTATTTATTATATCAGGTGTAAAAGGTTGCTGGGTGCGTCATCGACGGGCTTGTGCTGACGTCGGGGTGTCGACCAGAGACATTCACTCCTGCTGTTTTTGGGCGTGTCACGCGCTCTCTCGGCATTTGACACGCTGGCCCGTTCTTGCTCTGAATGAACGAGAAGAGCTGCTGGCCAGTGACCGCCGCCACAGACTCATCTTTGCACCCAGCTCTCTCCGCTGATGCGTCCAGCCAGAGCTCCAGCGTCATAATCAGTGTTGAAGCTCCTTGACCGAGGACTGCCAGTCACACAGTGGTCTCAGATCTGAAAAACATATCGCACAGCAGGCAAGATTTGCAACGAATGGCCCATGCAGCCACTCGTGTGTTCATTTCCACTTGAGCCTTTTGATTGTTATGCTGATGCTTGGCTGGCTGGTCGCTTTGTCATCGACACCTCGACACTGACACATTGGGCCCCCATCGTGTTGATCTGCGTGTTTGCGCGCGCCTTGAAGGTTCCTCCGAAACCTCAACGTAGCATCCTCCTTATTCGTAAGGTTCCGCTGTTTCGATATTCTGTTGGCTGGGTTTGACGAGTGTGTCCTTCTTGGGCTTTTGGTTCTGAGATTCGCAGCAGCATGAACAAAAGGCTACAAAAGATACTGTACATGTTGCTTTGCTGAACGATGTTCATCACAGCGGACGAGGCGTTTCAACAAACTCACATCCATGTTTGCAATTCGCTCAAGAGGTAAAATTATAGAACGAGAGGTGGTGGCGCCAAATTAGTCCAAGGCTTTGGGAAATCGATCTCAACCAACCACGAACTGGCCACACAGCGCAAGCACAAAGTGCGCTGGCAGGAGCTGCTTGGCGCATTTTTGGCCTGTCGCGGGCATGAGGAGGGCAAATGGGCGGCGGGAGTGACCGATTCATCGCTGCTTCTCGGCAGCGTCATCGCGAATCTTCAAAGAACTTCGGGCCAGCTGAGCTGATAACGTAGACGTTTTCGCTTTGATTGGCTGAAACAAATAGCAGCGGGTGGGCTTAAATGAGTAGTTTTAGACCCATTTTGGCAGACCCACACCCATGCATATTTTGATACGAATCCTATTTATCATTACCGGGTTCGAACAGAACGGGTATGTGCAGAGTAACAATACAACCCACCTGCCCACCAGCTTAGTGACAGAATGTCACTATCCTCGCGGTAACGACCTCACTTTAGCGAGTTTCTCGTTGCCTCCAAACGTTACACTGGTGTTGCGCGCGAGTGACGACTGCCTTTACCAAAACCCACCAACCCACTGTGACTTTCTCCATACAAAACCACAACGAAAGGGAAAGGAGCACACAAAGGAAAGCAGCGTGAGAAAGGAAGAACCCACACGAAGTGCCTTCCTTCCCTCGTTCATTCCTTCTATAGAGCAGTAGCACCAGTGCAGTCTGCATTCGCGCGCTCTCTATCCGCTGCCCTCGAGCATCAAGCGCGTGCGACTGGACGGACACCAGCGTCAAGTTCGTACGGTACGGCGCATTGAAGCGGCGCTCGTTCGTTCTCTCTCTCAAGCGTCAAAGGAACGATCGCTCCAAGCTGAAAACGCACGCACACGCGCATACGCCTGCAAGCAGAAGAAAGAAAAAGATCGCGCGCACCAGTTGTTCGTACTGACGGAGTGGAGAGGAGCCCTTTCTAGCTCCATCGCTCGCCTCACAAGCTCGCTGGCTTCTTTTTTCTCCTTTCATCCGATTTGACGGAGTGGGTGAGTGAAGATGCCGTTGGAGCGCCAGCAGCAGAGTCCGCGCAAGCAGCCACCACTGCAGCCTATGAATAGTGCGCCGTTGCCGCCAGCCCAGCTGACGCCGCCGCCGCACCAGATCCTGCAGATCCAGCGCATGAAAGTGAAATCGTCGGCGGCGAAGCGCAACAGCTCCACGAGCGCGAACAACAATGAGCCCATGCCGAATGCGCTCGTGATGGTCGGTATGCTCTTCTTTGGGCTCCTGGTCGCGCTGCTCGTGCTCGGTTTCTTCGCGTACGCGCCACTGCTCTGCGCGTCCTGGCTCGGCATCATGTATGTCGTCGGGTTATATTTATCGACCGAGTCAAATTGGTGGTGGCACGACGCGCAGGAGTTTGAGAACCGGTTCTGGACGTTCACAGCGTTCATGTTCAGCTCGGCGCTGCTCTACATCAAGGACTCGCCGTTCGCAGTCGGCCGGTGGAACTCAACATTTGGCATGTTCCTCGTGTTCTTCTTCACATCCGGCGTGCACTTCCTCGATCGCTTCATTCATCGCAAGGAGATCAGTCGGAAACCGCGGCTCAATCAGGTACGAAAGTGAATCGATCAAATGCACATGCACACGTGCGGCTTCATTGTGGCTTGCTCACCATCTCTCTCTCTCCTATGCTTTCTTTGTGTGCGCATGAATATGTCGATTGTGTAGCCATCGACGTTCTCACAGAACTTATTTAAGTACAAGGCGACTGCAGAGGAGAAAGCGCAGCTCTTGACCGAGTCGGTCGGCCGCATCGATCGCATTTACTTGCCGTCGACGATCAACAACATGATCAACCTGTCGGAAGTGCGGCGCCACGAGCAGAAGATCTTCCGCATTCTCGCCGGTGCGTCAAAGGACGAGCTCAACTTCATTTTGAACAACATACGCTTGGCGCTTCTGTTCTACAAAGTGAAGGACCACTCTAAGTTGCGCTCGGATCAGAGCCGCACACTGCTTGTTGATCTGCTTTGCACGACCCGTCTCGCGGATTTGACTGTCACGTCCCGTGCGATTTTGTTAGATGCGCTCATGGTGATGAAGCTGAGCGCGCACCCGTTGAGCGAAAAGTGGGTGCGCAACATCATTTTGAAGACCTCGGGCGACGATTTGAGCAATTTGAAGACGTATACGGATGCAAAAGGCGATTTCCACAGTATGCACAAGCTCGTGTTCAACGATATCCGTGACCCGACGATCCGCGCTGACATCCTGAACCACATCAAGCGAGAAGCCGGCGTGCAGACTGCGCACATGCGTCTGGGTACGAAGCGCGCGATGAAGCGAAGACAGCAGGCGTGGCGCAAAGTGCTCAGTGACGTCGACGACACGCTCTATTCCTCGGGCGGACGGTACCCTGCCGGTCTCGACACGCGCTTCCCGCGCCACACGATTTACCCAGGAGTGCTCTCTTTTTACCGCGAGATGGACATGGGCGTCGCTGGACCAGACGACTGGACGGACGACCGAGTGGGCAACCTCGTGTTCCTCTCGGCGCGCCCGCACGTGTACAAGGACATGTCGGAGAAAAAATCGTACGCCAAGTTTTCGGCGCTCTATGAGAAGAAGGGCATGCACACGCTCCCCACGATGCTCGCGGGAAACCTCACGTCAGGTCGCGCGTTTATGGTGCAGGGCGACCTGGAGCCGATGGCGAGGAAGAAGTTTGAGAACTTCTGCGAGTATTACCAGCTGTACCCAGAGTTCACGCACGTGTTCGTCGGCGACAACGGGCAGGCGGACATCCGCGCTGCTGAGCTCATCATCGAAAAGTTTGGTCCTGAAGTATTGGAAGCAGGGTTCTTCCATTTGGTGCACCCGATGGAGCGCACGTTTGGGTACCGCTCGAAAGCCGATGTTGAGCGCTGGCGCAAGATGAACATCATCTTTTTCAACACGTACGTCGGCGCAGCGGTGGAGGCTTTCAAAATGAAGAAGCTCCGTCTCAGCGGGCTCAAGAAGATCTGCGACGAGTCTATCGCTACTTTCGACGAGATCAACTCGTGGGTGACCCCAGCGGATCGCGAGCGCGCGCGTGCATTGATGAACAATGACCTCGTGGGCGCCAATGCGCTGCTGACGCCAACGTTTGAAGCTGTACCACTGATCAAGAAGCCACAGATGTTTGCGCTGAACAGCCAGGTGCGCACCCCGTTTGGCCGTGGCATCATTCGCAAATTCCGTGGCGTCGATGGCATTTATCACGTGGAGCTGGTCGACTGGAGCAGTATGCAGAGGAAACGTGTGCGCGCTTTTGTTCCTGAAGAGAGCATCGTAGCGTATGTGAATGGCGACACAACCCAGATCTCGAAGAGTGAAGTCAAGTATGTCAAGTTCAAGAAGGCGCCACTCGCGCGCGTTTTCCTGCCACAGACGCTCGTGAAGACGCCATTTGGCAACGGCCGCGTGCTCAAATTTCGTCTCGAGGACGAGATCTACATGGTCGCAATCGACGGCGGCGACAATGCGATGAACATGACGGGCTTCTTTGCAGCAGACGCTGTGATCGCGTTGAGCGGCGACGGGGTTCCCATTGGCTCGTCGCCCCGCATGTTTTCAGGTGTTCGATCAAGTCTCGGGTACATTACCAAGAAGCTGAGCAACTTTGTTCCAGGCTCGTCTGGCGGCGTGAAGCCCATGTTTGCGATTGGCACGACAGTCGAATCGCCGTTCGGACGCGCAGTGGTGCTTCAGTTCCGCGCGCTCGACCGTGTCTATGAGCTCCAGCTGGTTCGCAGCGAGATCGCGATTGGTGGCGTGTTTGTCCAGGAGAAATGCTTGAAAGAGTCGACCGTGTCGCCGCCGAGAGGCTTCTTCTCGATGCTTGGCATTGGATCTGGAAGACCATCCAGCGGCAGCAACACTAGCGATAGCACCAGCAGTCCGCCACAGCAACCTGCTCCGCCAGTGGAAGGCTCCCGCGTGGTCACGCCATATGGCAAAGGTCTGGTCCGCAAGCACCGCCCGATTGACGACGTCTTTGAAGTTGTGCTTAGTGACTGGACGTTGGCTGGCGAGCAAGAGGTACTGGCGTATCTGACCAAGTCGTTTGTTCGGAAAGTGTCCCCAACGATTGACGAGATCCCAGTGCTCACACTGTCGACGAAGAATGCAAGTGGCGGTCCTCCGACAAGTTCCAGTGGAGGTGGCGGAATCTTTCATCTACTTCGCTACGGATTCTCTTCGTCCTCCAGCACAAACGAGCTTGTTCGAGTTCCATACGCGGACGAAGGTGCAAACCGACGCTTCAGGACTGTGTATGGCGACGCCAAGACAACGATGCTGCAGCCGTACCACGGTCGCTTCAAAGTCACGTTTGAAAACCAGAACTTTGAAGGTGTGGTTGGCTACATGCAAGAGACAGAGATGGAAGAGATCCTGCTGGAGTTGCAGCAGCAGCCAGCACGCGTACGCAAGAACACCCTTGAGCTGTTCGGCAACCCATTCAGCTACTTGCGCTGGAACTCGGGTAATAACGACGTGCTCGAAAACGGTGTAGTCAGCTCAAGCGACGGGGATATGATCTATTCGGGACCGCGGTTTGCAAAGGGCACGCTCGTGGTCACGCCGTTTGGCGAAGGCGTTGTACGGATATACCGCCCGGAAGATGACATCTACGCCGTGGAGCTCCCCTGCGAGATGAAAGGGTTTTTCAACTCAGCAAGCTTGCATCGGCCAGTGCGTGGTGTTGTCGGGATGCCAGTGAACACTCTGTTTGGCTCCGGGATGCTGCACGAGGTGCGTGAGAGCGATGGCGTGCACGTCGTGACGCTGCGCCATGCGCTGATGAACAGCATGGAGATCTCTGCATTTCTGCAGCCGGCGAGCGTCACTGGCGCGCTCAAAGCCGCACGTGGAGACATTGTCCAGACGCCGTTTGGCAAGGGTGTCGTGCTCTTTTACCGCCGCGAGGACGCGTTCTACTGCGTCGCGCTCGAGTGGGGCGGGGACCTGAAGAGCAACCACGTGTCTGCGTTCATCCGCGAAAGCGACATCGTCCGATCCGGACCGGTCGAGAAGAACTCCTCGGGCTGTATCGTCATGTAGTGACGACAAACGGCCTTGCCATTTTTTTCTTTCGTTTTCTTTTCTTCGTACTACAAAATGAAGAGCTCTATCATGAACAAAAAAGAAAAATTGCAGCTCCTCATATTCGTCAACACATATGTAGCTCGGTCTAGCACACATTATCTTTTTATGAGGAGCTACGGTCATTCTGAGAAGCAAGCTCTTCATAAGCTTGACTCGCTATTTCTACTCAAATGCCTCTTTTTGAGCGTGCTTGAGCCGCAAGCCGTTGGCGAAATCGACTGCAGAGCCCACTTTGCGGTCTGCCTGTTGCAACTTCGTGACTAGGAGCCAGGATGAATTTGCGCCGGAGCACTTGAGCCAGATCGCCTGCCGCTTCTTGTCGAAGAAGAACGAACCGGGTGGGAAAGCGAGCTTGGTTTCCTCTTGAGCCGCTAGGATACGAGCAAAACCAACCAGGATTTGTGGTTAGTTCGCCAGTATCTCTCATGAGAATACCTTGAAAACTAGTTTGGTTGGTTGACAACATTGCAAAATGACAAACAAACTCACCAAATTCTTGGTCTTCAGCTGTCGGTCGACGCATTTCAATCAGCTTCACGTTCTTGCCTTTGAACTGGACGCTGATGCCAACCGAGTCGCTCAGCGCCTGCCATCGCTACACATCCACACGAAATACAGCAAACAAACCTGTCAGCGCTTCACTTTGCTCTCAGAATCTTCAATCGCGCAATGCATCATCCTCCATCTATGGTCGTACGTGGAAGATCTGGCTGGCGCTCTGGTGCTCAAGGTTCAGGACCCCATCCTGGAACGTGATCTTCGGTGCCTTGCAGGCCTTTGTGTCATCCTGCACGACTGCGCTCTTCTTGAGCTGCTGCAAGTTTTTCAGCGTCTCGAGCACACAGTCGGCGCCAAAGTCCGCGAGCTTCTGCGAGAGTCTGTGGACGCGCAACATATCCAGAGTTTGCCATGATGATTTCAAGAGTAAGTAGCCAATCATTCGTTCAGCCATGCGATTAATGCTCACTCACTCTTTGCATTGGATCGCCTCTGGGATCGCAAATTCCTTCTGCAACAAGATGCGGCCGACGTCGAACGCGCGCGGGTCGATCTCGATCACCGACACGCCCGTGGTCGCATCGCCGTTGAGCAGCGCGTGGTGAATCGGCGCCGGGCCGCGGTACTTTGGCAGCAGCGACGGGTGCATGTTGATCGCGCCGTGTGCGAGGTTCTGCAGCATGTGCGGGTGGAGAAAGTAGCCGAAGGACACGACCACACCCACGTCGTATCCCCTGTCAAGCGTCGGCATCTCCCAGTTCTTGAGCGTCTTCCTATCATAGCAACGGGTAATGAGCACGCATACATACACACAAAGGACAGCTTGCAATGCGTATGGGTGGCGCTCCATAAACACCTCGGACACTTACAGCTGGGGCGGCGTGTGGAAGACGTCGAGCCCGTGGTCGAGAGCGAAGCGCTTGACGGGCACGGGGTCCTGGCGGCTGCCGCGGCCGCCGCCCACCTTGCGGTCCGACGGGCAGATCACGTCGATGCTGTCGACAACGCGGCCTTCTCGCTGTTGGCTAATAGAACGCACACACGTACACACATGTTGAGACTGTGATGCCAATCACTGCCAATTAAAAGCGGAAAGGTTGACCCTTCACCTGTTGGCGAATAGCTTCTTGAGCGTGGCCACGGACACGTCGTCGGTGCCGAAGAAGAGCACGCGCGAGGCTTCCGATGCAGACGCAAACGCTCGCCAGTGGGATAGTGCAGCGCTATTGACTGTCCATGTACGAGGCGCGCATCGTGACGGACGCGGTGCGGCGGCGGCGGCGGCGGTGGCGGTGGCGCTGAATGAGCGGCGCACCAGCATTGCTCAATTTTGATCTTGTGGTTGAAAGATGGCGAATGATTGGCCAATTGCTGTCAGCAAGCGAATCACAAATTGTGATTCACGACTGAGCTGCGAGCTCTATCAAGGGGCTCAACAGGGAGTACTGATTGGCAAATGCCAACATGGAGAGCTGATAATCGAATGAATGATCGAACGTACATTTACATTTATTCGTTTAGCATGGGGCTCCCATTTTACCCATTGTCACCGGCTGGGAGGGACTTGGGTAAAAAATATTCACAGTATTGAGTTACGCAGGAGAGCACCCGTCAACGACGAACGGCTCGCTTAACTTCATCATCATCACCATCGTCGCTGTCTTAATTCTGGAGGGTCTTGTTACGCCATGTTGGCCATGATGATCACTGCCGGCGCGTTCTGCATCTGCGCGCGCACAAGCTCCGCGTAGAACGCGTGCGACGTCTGGATGCCGCGGATGTGGATGAGCATGTTGCACGCGACAAGCAGCGCGACAAGCAGGCCGAGCCCGTGGCTCGCGTACATGTAGCTGTCGCCGTCTGCGCTATCATCGTTGGTCGCGTTCGAGACGCTGGCGCTGCCAATGAAGAGGAACGTGAGCGCGAGCAGCCAGAGGTTGAAGCCAATCATGATGTAGTTGAGCCAGACGTATGAGCGGATCCACTTCATGCGCACCAAGTCCATCGGCGCGCGCGCGCCGTAGTACCCGATGAAGCCCGTGAGCATGCCCACGACGCCCATGAAGAACGGCTGCAAGAACAAGAACGTGCCAATGTAGTATGCGAGCATGATGCCGGCGACCCAGCGGCACTTGTCCATGAACTCAAAGGGCGAGTGCTCATAGTCGGCGCCTGTGGGCATCTGCGTCGCGATGTACGGCAAGTGCGGTCCCTGTCCGTGCATCGGCATCCCGTGCTGCGGCTGTCCGTTCACCATCGGGATGTTGCTGCCACCGGGCAAATGGCTGTTGAAGTTGCTGATGTTGTTCAGCGGCCGCGCGGTCGCGATCGGCGGCAGCGAGCCGGGGGTCGGCTGCGCGGTCGCGTACGGCACGTCCGAGCCGGCGTCGGCGTTGTTACTGGAGTGCAGCCCTTCAAAGTGCACCACACCCTTGGATGAGGGCGTCGGGATCGGCATCGCCATCGCCATCACCACGGGCACTTGCTGCGGCGCAGGCTGTTGAGCTGGAGCTGGTGATGGTGATGTTGATGCTGGCTGAGCAGCTGGAGCTGGTGGTGGATTGCTAGCGCCGTCGCTGCTGGCGTTGGCGTTGGCGTTGGTCGCAGGCGTGTAGCTGCTCATGGTGTTCTGCGAGGCAGATAGACGTCTGGAATAAGGAGTGAAGAGCTGGATGTTCTGCTGGATATGACGCGCTTCTCGCGGGAAGGTGGCGGGCGTCAGAGGCGTTACAGGGAAGCAAGCAAGCAGGGAGCGAGAGGACTCACGCGCTCAGTGTGGCAGGAATGTTTGTTGTTGTTCTGGATGTGTTTTGGGTTGGCGGCCAGTTTCCAAACTGTTCACTCTGCTGAAGAGTGAAACCGAACGGATGTTCGGTCTTTTCTGCAGCATCAGATGGAGAAAGCGTGCGACTGTTTCAGAGATTATTAGCTAATCACAAAGCGCGGATTGTATTTTGAGCCAATGGGAGTGGTGGTAGGGAGGATTATACCAACGTGTCGCATGCTACTGTATTTTTTTTGCTCAAGGTCTGCTCTCAAATGAATGTAAAGAGGAATACCTTTTTATTTTTATGGTCAGTTTGCTTGCCAGTGGCACTTGCGTATTGCAGTGTAGTTTTAAAAAGGGCTTTTTATGGCATACTGAAACCAAGATTGTTCTCGATCTCTTGAAATCGTCACCTCACTCTAGTTGAATCACCATCAATTTGATAGCGCACAACACCCAGGCATGCTCTTCTTGCTTTATGGAGACTTGGAGCCACTATGGCTCGCTGACACTAATACTATTGCTGGCTACTGGCAGCCAACGACGACAGCTGCAGCAGCTGCTCCAGCTTTTGCAGCACGTAGCGCGCGTCTGCTTCGTACACAAACACGCCCGTTGCGCTCGCGACGAGCAGCTCATCCACGCCATCGCGGTTCAGATCCAGCCGCGCGATGCTGTAGATCGCGCCAAAGGCTTCCACGTGCCACTGCGCTCTTGAAAGCTGCGACCAGTTGGAAATCGCTTTGGTTAGTTCTTCTTCATCTTCTTGTTTATCTGCTGCATCTGCTGCGGTTGCGGCTGCCTGGGCTGCTTCTGGCTCTGTGGCATGTTGTTCAGCCAGATCTGCTGGCGTCAGAGTAGCATCTGGAGTCACTGACGTGTCTTCAGTGCCATTCGTTGGCTCGGACAATACCGATGACTGTTTGTCAATGTGCTCATTTGAAGGTTCCGTGTCTACGGTGGCAATATTGGTCAGCTCGTCGAGAGCACTAAGACTTGTACTTGGACTCTGCTGTGGTGTTGGCTGCGTACACCTCTTGTAAGCGATGAGGTGCTGATCATCAGTGCCGAGCAGTAGCTCCACACGGCCGTCCTGAGCAGAAGATCAATACCCACAAGTGATTGTTAGTAGTGTCTGCATGGCAGAATTCTAGCCATACAAATCCAATGGTGGTGAATGGAAACGTACCAGGTCGATATCAGCGGCGATGCCAGAGAAGATCGAGTCAAAGTGGTCAGACCCCTCGAGCAACTCGGTCGTGCAGCGGGTGCCAAACACGTCTTCATACACAATCGCATGGCCAACAGCGCACGTTGCCAGTAGGTTGCATTGGCGCTGCGAGGAGCTACAACAACCAAGAGCACATTCACACATGTTAGAAACATATCCATGCTTGCAATTGTATCGTGCAGTCTCCACGCATTCTCGTACTGTTTCTCCGAGCTCTCTTTCACTGTAGCAAACAGCGAGACCGAGGTCACGGGTCCGTCGATCTGGAAATCCTTGGTTTGGTACGGTCCACAGCTGCAGTTGTCCTGCACGTGGCCACTGAACACGCGGACGAAGCCATCCGCACAGCCGAATGCGATCCACGACTGCGCAACGCCTTCATCACCACTCGGGCTTTGCACAAGAGTGTCCACTGCGAGCACAGGATGCGAGAATGCCGCAAACTCAGGGAAGAAGTTTGCAAATTGTTCACTGGAGAGGCGAGTGCACTATGAAGACATTAGTATGAAAACAGCACATGTACGACGGACATATGTGATCGGTTATCAGTACACCCACAGAGAAACTTAATAGAACAGATAGAGAGCTACATACATACCTGGGGGCTACTGTTAGCATCCAACACCGCATCACTATCGCTCGTCTTCGCTTCAGTAAAGCCAAACGCGGCCATCGACTCGGCTCGAAACAGGATCACACCGTGGAACACCTCGGACGCGCCATGCGTAGAGAGCGCCTTGACGCTCGCGATCGTGGTTGGCGCCGATACCAACTCGAACCGGATCGACGATGATAAACCGGGGGCAGTGGGTGCGACGCTCAGCTTGGTACTCGTACTACTAGTAGTGGCAGCTGGGGTGCTTTTCGAAACGCGCAGCAGCTCGTCGAGTGCGACGACGTGCAGGAACAGCTTCTCGTCGTCTGCATACGCGACAGCGATCGCCTCTTTTCCCGGGTACTCGATCACGCCACTCGCGATCACTTCCGCGTCGGCGTCAGCAATGCTCTCGAGCGCGAGCTCCTGCAACGCGTACTCGTGGCTCGCGGCATCATACTGCACGACAGCGACTGAGCGATCTGTCGTCACCAGCACATGGCTGTTCATTTTTTTTTTGAGAATGAGAATGAGAAGGACACACGCGCTTGAATCAATAATGATAGAAGGTGAAGCACGGCACGGGGGCACTCTTACGCGAGCCCATGAAAAGCGCACCTTTGCTCGTGACTGCTGCTGAGCGAGCGGATGTTTGGCGCGCCCCTCGCGAACGGTAGGAACTGCTTCTGGTGGTAGGAAGCATTTGCCATCAACCCCATCTTCGTTGCAGTGGGGAAAAAAGCAATTGCATCAGGAACTCACAAACGTATCAGAGTGCTACTGGGAAATCTGAATCTGAGCTGGAGCTGATTCAAGATGACCTCCCATAATCACAGCTCTCGCGATGCACATGGTAACCTCAGCTTCTCTCACAGGCTTTGGGCTAACCCCAACACTTCTCTCAACTCTGACTACAGTGCTTCTTTTTTTTCACTTCGAACGTCCACTGTGCCAACTACGGATCTCTCTGTGGTTGAGTTTTTTTTTCTCAAAGGCATATTGCTCTGCTGATCAATCCCACCCACCGATACAAGCAACCTCTCCATTCAAAAATACCAACGGACAAATACGCCACTTCATTTCATCAAGCAAGACATCAAAATATTTGATTGAGAATGGGGTTTAGCTTACAAGGCAGCATCAACATCTTGTGTCCTTTTTCCCAAGTCACACTCATCTGAAGGGAAAACACAAGATCAAAATGCCGAAAAGATAGATAACAAGTTAGTGCTCTGGCTCGACTCGACTGGAAACGACCGAGAGAGAAGACGACACAACGTGGAGACTCGTTGATGCACGAATATCGGACGAAAGAGACTTCTGGTGGCGAGGGGGGAACAAGACCAGCCGGCGACAGGATGGATGTCTGGCTTCTGCGAAGGAGACGGGTCATTCTTCTCTTCCATCGAGGCCGTGGGTAGGATCGGGACTTCACCTGGCACTTTGGTCAAGTAACTGTCCTCTTCTTGATGGCTTAGGTTTGCAGGGTTCCGCGATGCTTGCACTCTCTCATTCATAGTTCAGGGCGTCGTCGTCGCCGAAAATATTTAAAGAGCGACCTTCGTTGATGAAATAGTCCATGCCATACGCTTCGGTCCACTCCAGCAATGACATCTCGCTCGGCTTCAGAGACGCCTTTGGCATCGTGTCGAGTTGGTTGAAGTTTGGCTGGGACAACAGACCGGTCGACGGAGGAAGACACATAGGTGCTGCCGACATACTAGAAGACACGTTCATGAACGAGGTCGGCGCCGTCTTGACGCGCTTTTGAGCTGGCTGCTCCGACACTGGAAGACTGACTGGCGCGGCCGCAACTGGCGTCTTCTCCTGGAGAATGGTCTTGACAAGGGACGTAAGGTCCGAAAGCTGACCCATGAGCTCCGAGACCTGGCCCTGCAGACTCTCCACCGACTGCTTCAACGTCTCGACCTCCTCACGCTCGGGTGAGGTCGGCTCCGAGTACGTCTTTCGGCGGATCTGCGCCATGAGCTCCTCCTTGCCGCGCACGAACTTCTCGTGGTAAAACTCCCACCAGTTCTTGGTTTCGTCGTTCACGTTCGTGATCACGATCTCGTCCTTCTTGTGCTTGCGGAAGCCGTAAAAGTTCAGCTGGCGCACAAAGCTGCTAAAGTTGTTGTGCTTGAAGTAGCGCGGCAGCATGCTCTTGGCGAATTCGCGCGGCAGCTTGATGATGAACGACTCGCCGTTCTCGGACCAGCACGCGACGTTCTCGGGTGACGACTCAATCATATCGTACGTCTTCTGGAGGAACACGGGCGCGGCCGCCGCGTTGCTGTTGTTGCTGTTGCTGAGCATGCTGCTGTTGCGCGCGATCACCGGCGCCGCGTCGCCATCGGACGCGCGCTTGCGGAGCTGCTTGTCGGCCATTTGACGTGCTGTTGGTTGAAAAGTGCTCTGTTGAACTTTGCCTTTGCTTGCTGCTTTCTCAGGGCTTCTGGGGGAAGCCGAACGAGCGTTAATCTGGCACTTGCTTTGTTGGGAGAGAGAGAAAGTCTGGCGTGCGTGTGACTGCCTTGCCTGTTGCGCGTGAGCTGGTGAATTCAGAAATGACAGAAGGGAGGGCCCTCCCGCTCGCTTTCACTTGGAGTTTGTATGTGACGGAGCGAAAGGGAAAACAAGCGGAAAAAAAAGTAGAAAATGAGAGGGGGCAGAAAAAGGGGACCGGGAGGGGTCATGAAGCACAACTATAGTGAAACCAAGTTCAGCAAAATAAACGAGCGACCTTGGATGGCGGTTAGGGATACGCTTTTTCAGGTTATGAGAATCTTGGCCCATTTTTGTATCAAGTTTTGAGAGTTTTGGCCCATTTTGTATCAGGTTTTGAAAACCTTGGCCCAATTTGTCTCAGGTTTTGAAATCTGGCCCATTTTGCTTGCGTAAAACCGAGGCGGCCCGACTTGATTGTGGGCCAACCAGCCAAGGTCGGATTTCGGCAGTCTGTCGCGCATAAAAAAGACTGCTATTTCTCACTTAACAGCGTTATCGAACTTTAGCGAGTAGAGAGGGTAGAATTGTCTCTTGCAAAAAAATGGAATCTCCGAGCCAGCTCCGTGCGTCTCTTTCGATTCTCAAAACCGCCTAAGGCGTTGGTCAGTTCATTCAGTCACGCTGACACGATGAAACACGCAAAGACGATGGAGTAATCAATCGATGTGCGACCCACAATTCGAGGCATCTCCCTCGTTCTTTTGGACAAACGAATTGTTCTTTGGTGATCTTTTTTGAGTGATGGTCACTAGTAATCTGAGTGAACGTTTTCACCAAGCACCACTGTGATTGGTCGCAAAGAAACGCAGCAGCGCGCTCTGATTGGCGAGGAAACAGCTTTTCTGACCGACCTTGTGCCGCATGTCGCACCAAGATTGATCCATCCGCATTATGTGCACACTCCGGCTAAGTGCGAGCGTCGTTTGAGCGGTTGAAGTGACCATCATTCCGCAATCTTCCGATGCAAAAACGAAGATCGCGCTGAGCGCGGGCATGACTTGACAGCCATATTGATTGAGGACATCCGACCGAAGGCCGAAGAAGGTTGAGAAGCATCACCGAGTAAGCACTACCACGCGATGAGCAGCGGTGAGCAGCGGCAGCAGCAGCATGATCGCCATCAGTACGAGCAACAGCAAGATGATGATGACGACCACCACCACCCGACGGGTTCATTGGACCAGGAGGCCCGGCTCGAGCGCAAACGCTTGGAGATCCGCGCGCTGTTTCTGGAGTACTGCGACGCCAATGTGAGTTGTGTATGAACGCATGCATCCATAAGTTATCTACATGTGTATGTGCGGCCAAAAGAGCAGTGAATAGCTGAGGTGAAGAATATGATGATGCTAGACGAATGTAGCCTTGCACTTTCAGATGGATGCCTTGATTGACCCAATTTTTGGATGGGCCACGGCTCCGCTATATGCATTTTGGTGCCATGAACGAACGGAGCTCAATGTACTTTGATATGCCGCTCATTGTAATGTGCGATTCCGTAGGATATGAGTGAAGAGATGAGTGCAGTTACCGTCGGTATCCAAGAACTTGGCGAAATTGCCCATCGAGTTGGGTCTACACATGGTGCACACACGTTTCCTTTGCTAAGTTCTGGTGGTGTAAGAGCTACGACTAACAACGGAGCTCGTATCGAGCAGACTCAGCGTGGCGAGACACTCTCCGTTTGTTGAACGTCATGCCACTGGGTGGTCACGGAAGAGTTCGTGCGCAACAGCTATGCAAGAGCGCATTACTCGAGAACAAAGTTCCCGACCAATTCTTGTCGGGCGCTGTGCGGACACTCCTGCATTTGCACGCATTCGACGCAATGAGTACGTTGGAGTCGCTCATGAGGTCACTCGGCGGTACAGAAAGCAAGGATCTTTTCCAGTACGTTGAGAAGGAATCTGCTTAATCTATTTCGCTTACCAGTCACTGACTTGATCACGCTTTGGCATCATCAGGTTCCTTCGAATCACCGTACGTATATCTACATATTCACAATTTCCGCAACAAGCGAGTTGGCGTGATTTTTAACGCTCGTGGCCCAATGCTTCTAGGCTCTCTTGCTGGCACAGACCTCGAAAAGCACCGACCTTGAGAATGTGAGAGCACTCACTCAGCTGGAATTTGCAACCATTCGCACTGGAATATAATACTTTGCTATTCTCTTCAGCTCCTATTCCGACAAGTCACCATTTACAAAATCGGCGACACAAGCTCTACGCGCTTGGCTGACATTGTGAATGAAGGAATCCAAGCGGCGTCTCCTCTCACAAGAATCGAAGCAGTCAAAGTATGAGGCGCAATCTTTTCTCGCATGGCGATTCATTTGTGCGAGCTGACTGTAATGCTGACAGATTCTTCGACAAGTCGCGGAAAATATACCTCGACGAACCGGTTTGGCCCACCAACATCGCTTTCATTGCAAAGTGCGTTACGTGACAGCGAAGCTCACATTTATTTGACGTGCAGCGAGCAAAATCTTGGACATCTTGGTCGACTGCTTGGTTGAAGAGCATGAGAACGACGAAGTTTTCGCGTTTGTTCTAACTGTGGCATGGGAGATACTCTTCCTCCGCCAATCTCTCGCGACGATGTTCTTTCGGAGTGAAGCGTCAGCTCACTTGTGGGATGCGTTTGAGCACCAGAGTGTGACGGCTAGCCGAGTGGCATTGGTTTCTGCCGCTCGAATGCTGCTCTACGAAGAGAAACCTCGTCATTTTTCAGTTCGAATGGTGAGTTAAAAATTCTGTGCCACCCCAACCCAATGTTGACATATCTGATTATTTCTGCTTTTGCAACCACAGCTTCGGCGGATGCTGGAGATGTAAGAGCGCAACAGCCATTTCGTGGGGTTATTCATCAAGGCTAATTGATGCTGATGACATCTCGCAACCAGTTACACAGTAGGCGAAGCAAAGGATGAGCTGTCGATGCAAACTCTGTTTGCCTTCTTCGAAAATGAATATGGCAGCAAGGAGGTCCACCAAAGTGTTGTGAAAGCTGCAATGGTTCGATATCCGCAATCTATGAGCTCTGTTGCATTCTTCTAGACTAACTGGGCTTGTGTGTGTGTGCTCGCAGCTGGAGATGAACCGAGACGTGAGTTTTCAAAACAGGAGCGCTATTTTGTTATCGTGCATCTCAATCACTTTGATATTTTGGACGACAGGCGTACTTGAATGGTTTGCCATTGCCTCCGTCGAATCTCGGGGCATCGCAATCCCAATCCCAACGAGCCTCTGGCACCAACGAGAAGTGCCTCCAGCGACAAAACAGGTTGCTTGTCTCCATACTGAACAGTGCAAACAAACAGCAAGCTCTTCAGCAGTTCCAGAGGTACGCCGTCACTTTCAGAGCTCCAGCTTTTCTCGCAAACCTCACACCATTCCGAGGCAATGTAACAAAACAGGCTGATGATGGAAGAATTTGGCATGAAGTACTCGTTGCCGAAAATCTCAGAGATCTGTGGAGCATGAAAGGTATGTCGCGTTCAATTGGGTTACACACAATGGAGTCGAACCTGAACTTCTAAGAAATACTGTTTGTCTATATAGGGTCGCGAACCGCTCACGAGAAGAGGTTGGAGAAGACCACTTTCTTTTTCTTTCCAGACGCTGGCTTGCTTGTGTTGGCAGATTCATTGCTGATTGGGGCAGAAGACAACGACGCCGCAGATCTGGACGCAGGAGCTGCACCGTTGCTTCCGCTTCGAGAGATCTTGCGCTTCTTCTCAGTCTGCAGTAACAAACACACAAAATACGACGTTGGTGAGTACAAGATGATTTTTGCAAATGGATGGGATGATTATGAGAACGCGACGTACCGGGGCTTCGATGTGGGCAAAGATGCCTCCAGTCTTGCCGCCGATTCTCGCTGGCTCACGGGAGATCGGGATGCGGTGCTTCGACTTGTCAAGTGACAGAATGTCTTGCACACCAGCAAAATTGTCGATCGATCCGACATTGTCCGCGCGACTGGCTTCCTGCTCGCGTTGGCGTTTGCGGATCTTGTCCTTTCTCGATGTGACCAGACGCACGAAGCGGGACTCTTCGTAGTCCTTCTTCTCCGCTTCTTCGCGCGCGATCTCCTTGTCGAGTGCGCTTGTGCCGCTCGCGGCGATCTCCATTGGTCGTTCACTGAACTCTTCGCGCAACTCGGAGAGGATCGTGCTCTTTTGCATGCGCTTGCGGTTGCGCTCCTCCTTCTTCGCCTTCTTGGCCGCTTCACGCTCTTCCTCTTCGTACGGCACCGAGGCAAGTCGAGGCGCACGGTAGATGCCGTCCTTGCTCGTCGATCCAGACTGACCGTCGTCGTCGCTGTCGCCCTGGCCCACAAGCTGGTCTGGATTTGGCGCGTAGTTGAGCGACTCATCCATATCTTTGCCGCCCGAGACAGCCACCTTGAGCATCTTGTCGATCTGGTACTTCAATTTACGATCGAGAGGACTACAGAATGACACATGCATATGCGACATCGTACCAAAAAGTTAGCCTCTGTGCGCTTATAGTGAAAGGTGACCGGTGTAACAAGCCTACGCACCGAATCCGTTCCAAGAGCGTGCGGTAGCGCACCAGTTCTTTGAACACAGGATGGTCTTGCACGTTCTCAGGGGCTTCTAGCTGTAAGCCATATACACGCAATTTGCCAACACGTCAGACGAACAGTTATATAAATAGACATCATGCGTTTTCCATACGCATGATTGCGTCTCACCTTGAGCAGCGCGAAGTAGAGCTCCATCTTGGTGTAGTTCAAGAGCGCGTGGTTCTTCACTTGCAAGTAGCTCATGCCTTCCTCCGACGGCAGATCATTCTATCCCACACACACATAAACATACACATGCAAGAGTCAGCATTAAGCACAGTTAGCAGATGATGCCAAGCGTCTCAAATTAACAAGCGACTGGTTTGATTCTCGCTTGTACCTCCACAGCAGCATTAATCTCGTCCACTTTCTGCTGGATCTGAACCACGTCGTCTTTCAGCTTGTCCATCACGTTCACTACACAAACCAGCACAGTATTAACACCACATCCTCGACCCAGCCAATACACATAGCAGCAGCATCTACCGCTCGTCCACAGGCGCGCTCACCTTCCGCAGCCACCATCGCGTCCACGGCTCTCTATCTTCACTCGCTTCCAGCAATTGCCTGTCTATCACTTCCAATTGAGCGCACGATCAACAACCGTCACGCGCTTCCAGTCGATTTTCTATCTCTGATTGGCTATAATTGGATGCCAGACGCTTGGGTTCAATTATAACCAACTAGATCACATAAACACCACATATTGTTTTTATTGGCTAAAATAAAATGCTCAGAATTGGCTGAGCGCATCAGACTGTCTGATAATCTAATGTGAAAGAGTGCTCGAAACGACACCATTGTAACGCAATCAATCATCGTGATACTAGTGCACGATCGTGCAAATGATGGACCCGCAGCAGAGCAAATACTACGCCAAGGCGCAGCGCGAGCTGCAGGAGCTCTTCCGAGAGATCTCAAGCCAGGGCCAAGTCGGCGCCGTGGAGCTGCAGAGCGCGCTGCTACCGTTCACGGCGGGTGACGTGCGCAAAGACGTGCTCGAGCTCATCGAGGAGCTCAAGCACCGCCAGCACAAAGGCAGCGTCGACGAGCAGGAGTTCATCCGTGTCATGTGGAAGAAAATGTACCTGACCCACTTGATGTACAGCAGCAAGTGCCGCGCGAATACAGCCAGTAGCAACAGCAGCGGCTCGAGCGCGAAGGATGACACCGAGTTTAACATCCCGCTGACCCACGTGATCGTGTCAATCAAGCGACGCAGCCAGCTCAGGCAGTTTGCAGACTACTACGCGAGCCGCGGCATCTCTGGCGCTGGCCGCTTGACTGCTGCAAAGCCGTCAGAGAGCAGCAGCGGCTCTGCCCACAAATCGCCTCGACACTACACACCGCATCAGAGCCCAAAGCACCGTCGACGCGTGTGCTTTGACCGCAACATCCCGATCCCAGTGGCTTTGCTTCGCGCGCACACATCATCGTCCTATAGCGTCATTGCGTGTGTCTTCGACCCTGAAGAGCGAGTGATGAAGACGACAAGCCTCTTCCCACGGTGAGTGACACAAAATTTACTGGGGCTCTTGGAATCAGCCACCCAGCACCTTGATAGATCCTGACTAAGCACTGATTGTGCTGCAATGCTTAGTGGTGTTCGTGGATGTCAAGTGGTAAACTGCTCCAAACTGTACTGCTTGCTCTTCTCGAAAGACGTGGGTAACTACGTCCTCGGCAGTGCGCATTTCGCACAGCAGGTACACCAAGAGTATCAAGAGGGCATGCGTCGTAAGAGAGAAGAATGTGTTGCCCAGCAAGGAGGAGGGCGGGGTTCCCCATCGTTTGCTCGATCTGCAGCGTCCTCACCGTTGAATCTGTCAGCCCCAATTGTAGTACGCGACGGCGTGTTGATCATGACCAAGCTCGAA
This sequence comes from Globisporangium cylindrosporum, assembly GCA_038050675.1. NCBI lineage: Eukaryota > Oomycota > Peronosporomycetes > Pythiales > Pythiaceae > Globisporangium > Globisporangium cylindrosporum. Next base: position 6,289 of record JALBZD010000032.1, on the reverse strand, counting down.
GAGTGCGTCTGTGTGGTATTCCCACCTCTGGAAGCTCTTATTTTGGCCAGGCGTCCTCATGTACTGCTTCTCTCTGTTTGTGATGGTATTAGCTTTGGGCTCCGGAATGTCGTCATTGCGACTTCCAGTCAAGGTTCATTCGTCGCGTGCACCGAGCGGAAGATCCACCAGTGGTCCGAAGAAGTGAGCGGGCCACGATCTCAGCAGAACAGCGACGTTGAGACAGTCAACTATCCCAGCGACCAGGCGGCGAATATCACCATCGACCTCGAAGAAGAAGGGGATTGCTTTGGGGTCCTGGGCGGCCGAAAGCTGCTCACGCGCACAAAGAACATCGCCGATGTCTCGTTCGTGAAACAGCTCAGCGCTGGCGACAAGTTCGCGATGGCAGTGACTGCAACTGGGGATCTGTTGACTTGGGGAGAAGCGCTGCTCGGTCATCGCGAGCTCTCGCCATGGAAAACGCCCTGGTTTGGTACCGAGCGTGTGGCTCGAGTCGCCTGCGGACTGCACCACGTTCTCGTCGCGACCGAGTCGGGGTGTGCGTACTCCTGGGGCTCGAACCTGTACGGGCAGCTCGGTCACGGACGGAAATGCTCGATCATGGACTCGCCTGTGAGTGAACCAGTCGCGATCAAGACTCCACGTTTGCACCATTCTCGAGTAGGGGCTACTACTACGATCAATAACAGCAAGGAAAACACTATGGGAGCCATAGGAACCCTTGAACTTGAGAGTAGCGCCCATGCAGCGCTCGACGTTGCGTGTGGCGATGAGCATTCGGTAATCCTCCTGAGCTCGGGTCAGATCTTCGCTTTCGGTAACAACTGGCAGGGCCAACTGGGGGTCGACCCGAAAACTACAGACAGCGGGTGTGTGTTCGCACCAATGGAAGTGTCGTTGCCGTCCCATGATGAGCCAGCTCCACCATCTCCCGATAGAGTCCGGACTGCAGCAGAACCAAAGCCACAAACAGTAACAAAGGCGAAAGCGCGAGTGTACCTCATCTCAGCGTACGGCGCGACGACCGCAGCGGTTACTGCACGCGGAAGCGTGTTTGTGTGGGGAACGTGCATCCCAAGCGGACTCGAGAGCGTCTGTGGACTAGTCTCGCGCTGGGAACCTCAACTACTTGACCTCCGAGACGAAAACAATGACGAAGAACAGTCGCACAGTACTGGAGGTAGTAGCAGCACTAATCCACGCATTGTATGGCAGGGAATCGCGATCACCAGTGGACTTGTCATGCTCACAAAGCACTTGGGATGAATGGATGACGCGTATTGCAATGGGCTTACTAATACTGTTTTCTGTCGTTCAGTTTGCTGCTATCACATTCTTATGCTGCCTGGTATCCATCATGGGAGCGTGGCAGCCGCAGTGTTGTGTACAATGGCCTCAGCTTTCTCGGTCTGGGCCGACATCTTCGCCAGTACGCAACAGGAGCACTCAAGTGAGAAGACGAGATCGTTGTCGCTCCAGCTGGAGGGGAGCGGAATAGCCGATCGCTCTCGCCGCGCCGCTGAGGAACGGGAAGAAGAGCGCCGTGCAGCATTGCGCCAGTGAACAGAGACCCCTCGGTTCATTTGCTAATAGACCATCACCATCATCATCATCAGCTGCATGCGCTGGTGGCGCATGGTGTTTTGGCGGCTTGCCTACTGTGACATCGATGTGGAGGGCATAGGGAGCTTCAGACAACGGGCGGAGTGGTGTGCCGTCTTTGGGCGTGAACACTTCGGCGTTCTTCTTGTCGTTGTCAGTATAATACACTACGAGTGGATGGCGCCACTTTGCGGAGAGAATTTGGTTGGGAAGAGTGCGGAGGAGGGTTGAATTACAGGATAGATAACACTACCTTGACAACTGACTCGATTCGTTTGTTGTGCGCTCCTAGTTTCCTAGCAGCGTCTGGCGAAGACGGCCCGGAAGCAAACACTGAGGGCCAGGAAGTATCGAAGAAGGTCCAGGTCTGGAGCAAACTGGAGCAGAAGCTCAAGTCGGAGATATGCCGTGGAGCAGTCACGAGCCAGTACTGTAGTTTATGCATGGCGACATGCGTGGGGAAGCCAGAAGGTGAATTGGACAATAAGAGTTGCGAGACGTTGCTACATATGCATGCTTCCAGACCAGGGAGCCGACAAAGCTGCCTTCCACTACGGAGAACCGACAAGACACGCATTGTAAGGCTCACTACATACCTGTACTGCACAGTAGAATTGATCAGGATGATACTTCAGTATTACATACATAAATGTCCAACTCGCCTCAGTCCTAAGCGAATTTTGGAGCAGACAGTGGCGTCAATCTCGCCGATTGAGCTCTTCCTATCCAGTCCCAAAGATACGTTCATTACCTCAGTACGAGAGCAACCGCGCCAGCCTCGATTTTCTCTGTGTGACGACTGACTGCGGTTCAGTGTGCTTGAGTGTCTTGGGCGACAACTTGAGCTGGAGCCAGCATGCTGTACTTCGACTGTGGAATATACTTTGTCTCTTGCTCCCATCCTTATTGGATGGGATCTTGCGCGCGAGAAAATATCTTGCCAACAAGTCCAGTGGAAGGTCGTCATCAAACCCAAGTTGATGTTGACCATAGATGAGCCAAGCCACCTCAAACCCCTTTTTTTATGGGCTTTATACCCACAACACCCATAGTTACAGTGTGTAGAGTCGACCTTGTGAACCCATTGGTTGCCAAGAGTGGTACTCGAGCTGAAAAGTGTCCTCTCTGGATTCATAAGACAGCGGACTGACTCAAGCCTTTCTCGCACTACAAAGCTTTGGCTTACCACGCAGGATCCGCTGTGAGCGAGGTCTATTTGCCTCCAGCGGCTCATTCCCCAATTTACTCAAGCCCACTCAAGCCTCTCAGTACCCAGCAATCGCCTCGTCCAGCTTTCCCAATGGCGTTCACGGCTGCCTACAATGACAAGAACGCCGAGGTGCTCACACCCAAAGGCGCGTCGCTCCTTGCGTCCTCCGATGTGCCGTACGCAGTGCAGGTCGATGCGGTGAGTGGCGTACCGCAGTGCCTCCCACCACCACCATTACCATCACCGTCTACTCTTGTTCAATTGCCGAGTGAGTCGGAGTTCGGGCTCTTCGAGTGCTTCTGCACGCCAGCGCACTGCTACATGAGGTTCTTCTTCCCGTGCGTCAATAGCGCGGCCGCCGCAAAGGACACCGGATTCTCCGGTATCCTCGCGGGGCTCTTCTTCTTCGTCACGTACTATAGCTCTGCGCGAGCCACAAGACTCGCACCTACGGCGACTCGGATTTCTCGTATGTCTACTACGGAGATGACTCGAGTGGAGAAGCGAACGCGTACGACGTAGCGCTGAGCGCCTGCGCGCTGCTATTTATCATTGGCGTCGTGATGCTACGTCGCTCAGTGGACGTTTTACGACATCCCCGGCTCGTGCATCAACGACGTCTGCGCGTCGTTCTGGTGCTCGTGCTGCGTGGTGTCGCAGCTGTCGGCGCACATCGAGCGTGCCAAGGTCTCGCGCGCTGTGAACGCGATTGTCACGCTTCCAGGATACCAGGCGGCGTAAGTAGCGATTTGGAATTGGTGAGTGCGATATTGCGACACTGTTGTCTGGGACTTTCGAAGCTACTGCCTTCTGGATTGTTGGGAGTGAAGAGCTGACCACTCCGATATTCGCGTCCAAAGACGACTTGCTGGTTGAATCAGCTTGCTGGAAGTACACGAAGCGGTCGGAGAGCAGTGAGGACTCGAACCTCATCAGAGCCACGCAGAAGAGAATGGCGAGAAGAGTCGCGAACGCAGCGATGGCCAGCGTGCGATGATTCACCATGTTGGTGTCAGACCAGCAGCACAGGCGCTCCTCGTGGCTGGTGTGGGGGTGGCGGAAAGAAAAGTGGTCATTCTTGCTGTGCTGGTGGTCAAGTGCAGTCATGAGTTGGTCAGACGACGGCACCGTGTACCAGGGAGGAAGGAGCGCTAATCTACGACAGAAGTTCATCACCATCCTCGCGCGGTCAGCACTCAGGTCTTAGTGAGTCTGCGATGGAATGTGCCTCCATCGCTCACGTTTAACTGGAGGTTCCTCGCTCGCTTTTAAAAGTGAGGCACCGTACGGTAACGGGGACGTTGACTGTCGATCGCTCTTTCGCTTGATCATTTCTACATTCGCTCGCATCTGCGCACTTGTCCAGGGTTTGCAACCCAAGCGAACGGGGAACATGACGGAGCCACCGCCGAAACTGACCTATCGCAGCGTCAAGACGAGCCTCAAGAGCGTCGTCAAGAACAATCTCGCCACGGAGAAACTCAGTGATGCCGCGTTCCGGGCCAACAACATCATGATCCACGCGCTCCAGCTGCCTAAGCAGTACCTGCTCCACTGTTGTGATGTGGGCGACGAGCTGCCTAAGCTCGACAGACGGTTCGTGACCTCAGTGATGAAAGTGCTCTGCAAGACGCCTTCCACGGGCAGCCCTCCAAGCGCCGAGACGCAGATCATCACGGACGTGTGCCTGGTCGATGAGTTCCGCACCAGCAGCAGATGCAGCGCGTGCGAACAGGGCGAGTGCGAGACGTTCCGGAAATGCGAGAACCCTCAACCGTACAGGAGCGGCATAATCTTACGTCACGGGCACCTGGTTGAAATAACTAAGAAGACTTTGGATCGTCGCGGATTTGCCATGTTACCATCATCTAGACAACTTGGTGACAGGCGAAGTCAAGAAACCCAACGATTGAATAGTTAGTCGATTGTGATAACTGAACTACACAGATGGTGTACGGGATACGGCGGCCCACTACTACATCCAATTTCCTTGCTTGGGTGCAGCTTTTCATCGATTCATTTTTCTACGCTTCGTGGTAGGCTGGGAGCGTCGCCACGTTCGCCAAGCGCTTGGCCTTCACTTTCTCGGTGTGTGCTGACAGCTGCGACATCACGCAGCACGAGCACCAAAGCGACGCGCAGAAATCTTCACAGTCCGAGCCTGGGATACGGTCGAACGCGCGCACTTGGCGACGCAGCACGAGCACGCCAGCGAAGAACAGCACAGAGCAGATGAACGAGACGGTACTCAAGTAAGTCGAGCCATCGCTGTGCGAGAAAAGGAACACTTGCGAGCTGATGGAGAAGAGCACGCCCCCCACGTACACTATAAAAAAGAAGAGACCCGCGAGGAAACCCGACCAGCCGATTCCCTGCGCAGCGTATGCGCCATTGAAGCACGGGAAGATGAGCGCCATGCAGCAGTGCGCTGGCACAGAGAAGCACTCGAAGAGTCCGATTTCCCAGTCATCTAATGCTCTATTGACGGTCGGGGCATCCGTGGACTCTTTCACTGGGTCGGCGTCGATGTGAGATGCATAGGGGGCGCTCGACACGCTGAGATCCGGCGCAGTTACCGAGTAGACTTGCACATTCTTGTCGTTGTAGTTGGGAGCCGACGCCATCATCTCGGTGGAGACAGTGCTGGAGGAGGGGGTTGAAGGAAGAGGAAGTGGTTTGGACAGTGGGGGCGAATTGGAAAGTGAGTCCTCTCTGCGATGAACTGCGGCTGGTACCTCCAGTGTGTGTGGGTTGGTGAATGAGTTCCCTCCAATGACGCCCTTGAGGTAATGCAATGACTCGTCCTCGTCGATCGTTTTTCAACTCTAGGTTCTAAGTGAGGTTCTACCTGAAATCTGCGATTTCATTGTGGGTCCCGATTTTGATGTCAATATTGGCTCACATACGGACAAGCAGGATCGCCAGGCACTGGTTTCGCTCTCATGCCAAGGATGGGAGGTATTTCCGCTGCTCGAACAGCATATTAGCCAATCATATTGCTTTTCAAAACAAATACGGGGATATAATTGGTTTGACAGAAATATGTAAGTGGAATACCAGACACCCCTTTTCGGAGGTCTGGTTTTTTTATATTGGACCTTTGGTTTCGCAACAGAACGAACTTGGTTGCCCGTATGTATGTATACTACTGTTGTGTGCGGCTTTCCCAATAATAACGATCAACTTGGCTAAAATACTGAGAAAACCATTACCATTGCACTCAGAATCGTTCTGCAAAAGCTGGCACACGAGCTCTGCTGCTGCTACTTTCTTTGAACTGCTCTTGAACTCACACATAATCTATAGTTAGTGGAGATATCGAGTAGTTGTGCACTCGAGGTCATTGTAAAATTTTGCTCCTCTTGCGAAGAGCTCCAGTTACATACATACCTTCCACGCCACGCTCGGCCTGAGGAACATAACGACTCAATCAATGACTCGAGCTGCGGCCACAACTGAGCAGCAAATGGCGAA
>JALBZD010000319.1:0-35171 GCA_038050675.1 Globisporangium cylindrosporum | reverse complement strand
GGTGCACACCACCTTCAGCGTACATTGCGGAGCCAAAGAGCATAGGGATTACGGTACAACAGGTCCCTGTATGCACGTGCAGCATCATCTGACGACGTCACGAAGGTTCTCTGTACTAATCAGTGCAGAATGTTCCTCACATGTACACCCTCCACCCTTATTAGTCATGCGACCTAAATAGCCATGCAACGTACTTAACCGCGTTACCAAGGTATTAATCCTAAATTAGTCATGCACCAGTATTAGTCATGCACGCACTCAGCCACTCAAGTCAGCACACACAAATGCTGCTAAGCTTTTTCAGTGCATTGCGCAATGAGCAAGGAAAGCAGACGATCGCTCCAGCACGTTGTGCCGTTGGAAGACCGTGTGACATGCGTGGCATGGATGGAGACCAATGCAGAGCAGGCTGGTGAGAATGGTCTATTTCCTCGCACCGTGGCGCAATTCCCGTCGCTCTTCCGGTCAGAAACTCGCGCAGTTAACCTCAACAAGGCCCGCGATTGGTGGAGGAAACGGGAGACCACTGCAGCAGCCCTTTCCAGCAAGAGCCAGCTCAAGTACGCCAACTCCAGCCGCGGCAACCGCCCTCAGTTCCAAGTGAAGGCGGTAATTGGAAGGGGGAACAAGCTGAGAGAGCACTGGCAGTGGCTCTACCCTCTGCTTCTCAGCGAGTTTGAGCGTCTGCGCCGAGATGGCGTGAAGCTGTCCGTGCGATTGGTTGCGGAGGTTGGCGTGGACTTGATCGAGCACAGCGAACATCCCGTGTTCAACCGAGCTTTCTGCGCGGCGAGCAAGACCTTCGTCCATATGCTTACGGCTCATCGCGTGCAAGACTTCTTCGAGCGGAACAACATCATCTATAGGCGCCTCCAGGGCAAGAAGCAGGTGAGCGAAGAGAAGATGGTGGCCATCGATCGAGCTGTTACAGCACACTTGGGGCGCCTCAAACGCGAGTTCAACAACGGCACACTTGACCCCAACTCTCAGTATAACATAGACGAGAGCCACTTCGCGATCGACCTCGACGATGGGAGGATGCCCGACTTTTTTGGTGCCGAGCACGTGAAGTACCGAAGCATCGTGTCCGGTACGAAGCTCTCTATCCGCCTAACATGTTTGTGCGAGCTCTAAGATGTGAACTCATTATTTTCTTTGTGAATGTCAGGACGAGAAGGCATCACGATGTGTGTGCTGCTGAAGGGCGGACGAGACGCAAAGATTATGTGCCCGTTGCTGATTTTCAAGAACGTGAAGTCCAGCTACCCGATCCAAGGTCTGCCCGACTCAGTTGCTGATGTTGCATATCGAACCTCTCCCACCGCGTTTATCAACAACAGCCTGATGAAAGCGTGGTTGCGAGAGGCTCGTTACTGGGGTCCTAACGGACCTTTTGCAGGTGATCGCGTGTTGTGGCTTGACAACGCCAGTGGACACTCTAGCGACGAGGTTCAAGTTGCCGCTCAAGAACTCAAGACCACGATTCGCTTCTTTCCTCCGAACTCGACCGACAAGAGGTAATCGGCCGACCGCTTCCCCGTTCAGCGCATCAAGGAACACTGGAGCCGTCTTTGCGAGAAGCGCAACATGGAAGCAATTCGATGTGGTGAGTGAACGAAGGGACCGAAGTCGTCGGGATCGCTCGCCAATCCAGGTAAGCGTTTCTTTCTTGAAACAGCAGCTGAGTGCGTTCGCTTAGTTAATCTCGAGTCAGGCAATGGGGACAACTGGGCGAAGAAGTCGATGGTTCTGTGCGGTTTGGACATCTCTAGCGACGGCACGTGGCGCGTTGACCAGCTCAGTAGGTAGCTCAGAGAAATCGTTGAGAAGTACCCAGAAGACTTCAAGCGAGGTTATGGAGAACTCGTTTAAATTAGCCTCAAGGAAGGGCAATGTGCATCATCACGATAAAATCAACAAGGATTTCTCCTTCACTATATAGCACTAGTACAAGACCAACCGCAAACTGCGAGAGCACCCCCAAGCTAAGCCTTCACCCCTATGTGTACTATAGGTTATCCAGCCTTGCGCCAGCACACTATATACCCACAGCGACGCTGCGGAGGTAACATCGATCTGGTGTTTCATTTTCTGCGCTTGGTATTTATGCTTACATCTGGTCGGCACTTCGAAAACGGAAACTAAAATTGTCGGGTTTGTTAATTGGTGTGGTCCACTTCACCTTCTAGCTCCTATTTTAGAAATCGCTGCCCGTGCCCATAAACCACAATTAATCATACACCAAAATTAGACAGTTGCTGGTCATTTTATGTGATCTTTTCCAAATGCGTGCCCGTACACCATTATTAGTCATGGCATGACTAATAAGGGTGTACAGCACGCTCGTGATGAATGTATTGCCTGGATCATTTACTGGCTGATATTTAGCTAAATGATGATCTTTTCTGGATATGTCAATATCTAACAGGTTTGTCATTGCATTTATCGATATATCTCAATCACATAGCTATTACAGTAATTATACAGCAGAAGGTTAGACACATAATATTCACAGCAGTATTTTCCAAAAACATCCCTTCGTATGCTTTAGATAGTGATGTTTTACAAAATACTAATAATTTGTGAAAAAACAACTAAATTCGGTGGATAGTTTGGATATCTAATTTATTGACAAATAACACGAATAAAACTGACTATATGCTCCAGTGGTCTAATGGTGGAGATAAAAATGTACCCATTCTGGTTGCCCATCAGTCAAAATCCCATTCGCGAATGTTCGTCATCCATTCCAGTGCGCTCGCGAGCCATGAGCACTTTCTTGTTTACAGACAGGCCAGTCAGTGTTCATTCGATGATCATTCGCTCACAGACAAAGCGTTTGGGAATCATTCTTTCGAAATTTCAAGTGGGTCAGGATGATGGTCCAAAAACCTTGCTGCAGTTCTTTCTCATTCTCTCCCCTCTCAGTTTGCTTTTCGCTACGAACTGCCCATGCTAAACAAGGAAAAGCCCCCACGCTCAAGAAAGAGCTCGCGCACAGCCGCCAAGCCTATCGAGTCACATATGTCCGCCCACAGTGTTCACAGACGACGCAAAACACGATGAACCTCTTGGTGTACCACGTCTCGAGAGTATCTGGAGTGAGAACAGTTCATCCCAGCATCTGTAACGACGAGTCTCGAGGCGATCAGTTCTGTGGCGCGAGCGTCGTGTGCTTCACAACCACACTGAGAGATGGAAAGCTGCCAAAACTTTCTACATATCCACGGTCGGTTACCGAAGGTACAATGGTGTATCGCTACTTCATGGAGTTCAAGAACTTTTTCATCTTTCTGATGGCGAAGACGACACTCAATAGAGTCGACCATGTCCATTTTCTGCTGCTCAAGCGCGACGCCAGAAGGGAAGAGTAGATCGCAAAGTTCCTGAGAAAGCAACAACTCTACCGCCGTGAAACCAAGAGAGAAATTTTGGTCTATGGATCCGTTGTACCCCGTTCTGTCAAGAAAGTCCAAGTGACGACGAAAGACAACAAGAGAGCATGGAAGCGCTACTTCCCAGACGGCAAGCCGAATAACTTTTGTAGTGACACCCGCTCGGGTGGAAGGGCGTTTGTCAACGTGATGTTTTGGCACAAAGTCCAGGTTCAGCACCTCGACGAGGTTGAGAAACAAGGCTACAAGTTCCCGCCCTCGGAGGGGAATGTTAGAAAGAGCCCATGACTTGAGAAGCTGCTCAAGTGCTATTCCGACGAGAGAATGAGATATGATCACCAGAAGGGTGAAGCGAAGGTGCGAATGCTCTGGATTGGGAAAAACGAGCTGCAGCGTGAAAGGAGCGAGTTCGAAACGGAGGGGAGCATTTTTGAGGAGGAGAAGGCAGAGTTTGAGGAGGAGATGGTGAAAAAGGAGTTAGTGAACGAGAAGAAGGCGTTTGAAAAGGCGAAGAAGCAAGCGTTCAATAAGGAGAAGACCGAACTGCTGAGCATGGTCGAGGGGAAGCTGAAGACTGAGCGACCCAACAAGGAGACGAAACTGAATGTGGAGACACTGAAAAGGAACAAGAAAGCGCCAGAGGAAGATAAACAAAGTGAAGAAAAGTACTGATGGGCCGCCCGAGAACGACACAGCAACCCAGAGCCATGATGAAAACATGATGGCGCACACAAAGGGATTCGAGAAGAAGAAGAAGAAGAAACAGGGACACGAAGCGGAGGGCTTTTCTGGGAACAGTGACCAGAAACACACCAGAAAGCAGGAGAAGAAGACAAGCTTGGAGAATCAGGAGATCGGGGGTCGCGGGGACAAGAACGCGATAAACAAGAAGACAAAGAAGCCCGAGGTGCAGGAGAAGAAGAAGAAAACGACGAAGCTCGGAAAGGATTTTCAAAGCGGGGACAAACCTTGAGCAATTTTATGAAAACTTCGTGTTTACAACAACAGCAAATGAGGAATTGGTAGTTGATTTGTAGCTTCCTGCTTATTACATGGACATAGCAGAATTGAAGCAGGACATGTGGATGTTCGAAGCAAAGGAAATCCCATTGTGTCAGTGTTAATGGAAGTAAACTACCTGCAGAATCCTACACGCGCGATGAACTCAACTCTCTCTCTCTCTAATAGTAAGTGTCGGTCGTAAGCCAAAAGAGAGCTTTATAATCTTCTAATGGTGTGGCGAGTCCTGGCCGCACTTGAGGTCGGATGCGCAGTTGCGCGGGTACTGCTTGCTCGGGCGCTCGACCTGGATCGTCGTATGCGTGATGCCGTGGCCGAGCAAAAAGTCCTGCGCCTCGTGGAGCGCGGCGTCCGGATCGTCCGAGATCAGGTGCACGCTGAGCGACGGCAGGCCGGCGCTCAGCGACCAGATGTGCAGGTCGTGGGTGGCGAGCACGGCCGGCAGCGCGCGCAGGCCGTCCTCGATCTCCTCGGCGTGGATGCCGCTCGGCGTGCCCTCCATGAGCACGTGCACGCTCTCCTTCACGATGTCGATGGTCGTGCCAAGCACGAGTAGCGAGAAGATGAACGTCGCGATCGGGTCCGCGATCTGCCACGCCGGGTTGTACCAGATCAGGCCGCCAGCGATGCACACGCCCACACTCTGGATGAAGTCGCCCAGCGCGTGGATGTACGCGGCTTGAATGTTGAGGTTCTCGAGCTTTAGCTTCTTCTTGTCCGCTGGCTTCTTCGCGGACTGTTTGGCGCTGCCGCTCTCCAGGTCCGAGCCGTGCGCGTGGCCGTGGCCATTACCGTGCGAGTGGCCGTGGTTGTCTTCCTCTCCACTACCGTGACCATGACCATGGCCGTGGTCGTTCTTCTTCGCAGCGCCATGCGCGTGGCCGTGGCTGCCGCCGCCGTGGCTGTGACCGTGGCCTAGGATCTGCATCAGGATCAGGTTCACCAGCAGCCCAATGCACGCGACGATGAACATGAGCTTGCCGTTCACTCGCTCTTTCGGGTTCGGCTCGAGACACTCCATGAAGCGCTCAATCGCCGCGTACACGAGCACACCCGTGAGCACCCAGATGACGAGCACACTGGTGATCGCGCCAATGACTTCGGCGCGCTGGAAGCCGAAGCTCAAGCGCGAGGACGCCGGCAGCGTCGTGGCCCAGATCGCGAACAACGAGATGCAGAAGCCCGCGACGTCCGAGAGCAAGTGCGCGGCGTCTGTCATGATTGCAAGCGAGCCCGCGAGGAAGCCGCCGACGATCTCCGCGACCATGAAGAGCAGCGAGCAGGCGCACGCGAGCTGCAGCTTGCGCTGCGCACTCTTGGCGGCCGCGTCCAGCGGGATGCGGCGGTTCGCGTTCGCGCTGCGGAAGCTGCTGGACGTCGCGGCCTTGAGCGGCGTGGTCTCGTCCGACGACGACGAACTGCCGTGGCTGTGGCTGTGGCCATGTCGTCCCATCTTGTACGGCGTGTTGTCTAAACTGGCGTCTGAACTGGCGAGTGAGGCTGAAATCGAGGCTGGAGCTGAGCAGGTACAGAGGTACGTAGGGACAGACAGACAGGTGCGGGTGTCGCTTGGCGTGCAGCTCTGGGAATGAGAGCAAAGGAAGCGGCCGCCGTCGGAGAAGGAAGGCGAGCAGCTCACGTCGGAGCTGAGCTTCTGGTGGAGCTGCCTTGCGTTGGCTCTGGTCTCGTTCTGTTTTCAGTGTGTGTGGGGGGCTGTGGTGGAAGGGCGGACGGCTGGTTTATGAGGGATCTTTGGAGGGGGAAGGAACGGCTGCGTTTTGACAATATCAGGTGGGATGAGAAGTTTTACATGCGGTGATGGAGAGAAGAAGACTGGAATGGACCGTGTTTTGAGTTAGCGATGAGAAAATGAAACGGATTTTGGAGCTGATTTGGGGAGAACCACGTGAAAACTTCACCCACCATTGAAGCGAGGAGTGATGGTTGTAAAGAAAAATTTCAGAGCCCACTCGGTACTCGATATATGCAGCTCAAGTATAGAGAGAATTTTAATCAAATATTATACATCACACTTTGACCTTGAGTTTGTATATCTGACTATACAGTGGAAAATATCATGCCTTGAATCAATGAAGTCAAGATGTGGGACGAAAATGGTTGCGTTCAACTCGTTTCGTCTTTCCAGCGAGGAGACTCAGCAAGCGACTCTTCTGGAAGGAAACGTCTGGATCCAAACAGCGAAACGCAACGCGTGCCTCCGCTCCAATCAATCCGACCGATTGGCGCAATCGAAACCAACCCCATTATTGCCCCAATACTCATCATCAAAGGCACACATGACTGGCCTGTGGGTGCTGCTGCAGCATCGACTAAAGCTGAGTCCACCAACCTGCCACCGTCAAATCCAGGGCAACTCCGGATCAAATTTAGCTCAAATGCTACTGCTGCTGGACACAAGAAGCTGAATTGTCAAACCACCACCTACCCACCTCCACTGAATCCTTTTTCACATCTGAACTTTCATTTATTCACCTGGACGCGCTCTCTCTCTCTCTCTCTCTCTCTCTCTCTCTTGCTCATTTCTTGCCATCCTCACATCATCTTCACTTTATTCAACGTGCAAAATCATTTTGTTTGTCTTCCTTTTCTTCATCACCATGCAAGCAATCTGCCACCACCACTTTGTCCAAGGCACCAGACACACACGCGGATCCCTTGAATGACTGGTCCACAGGTTTTTGTCTACATCAGCAATAGAACCACAATCCAAATGGTAATCATCAGCATCGACGACCAAGATATCCGTGTGTGCGTGTCTGTCATACCCCCTGTGTCACAAAGCGGCTTTCCTTCTCACATCAGCCTCTTCAGTCAGTGGATGACTGGGTACGACGCGCAGTCCGCGACGCCGCACATGTTCTTGTCGCGTGCGATCTGGAAGAAGCCGTCCATGCCCCAAGTCGCACCCCAGCTGTTCTTCACGATCCAGTGCTTCTTGCCCTCTTCAACGCCGTAGCCGACCGCGAGCACCGCGTGGTTCACGTCCTGCTCGCCTGACTCGCATTCCGTCGACTCGTACACGCCCGACTTATAGAAGCGGAAATCCGAGACCACTTGGAACGCGATGCTCACTGGACCGACGCTGCCGACCGCGGCCTTGAGCTCCGTCTCGTCGCGCGCAGTGATGTTCACGACGCTCTCCACCTGCACGCCGACGTGGTACGTGTTGAACTTACACTTGCCCTCCTTGGCTTCGTATGGGTACGTCTCCTCCGTGTCAATGCCGCCATTGTACTTGACGTACTCGAACGCGTGCGACGGGAGTCCGCCGTTGCAGCCGTGGTTGTCGAACGCCTGCGCACAGTCGAGCAAGTTCTGCTCCGAGAGCAGGATCATCTTGCCGTGTTTGAGCTTCAGGTGGCTCTCGAGACAGCCTGTCGACGAGAACGTCCAGCACGAGCCGCACCTGCCCTGGTTCTTCACGGGGGACACCACGCCGTCATGGCGCCAGTCTTTCTCCTCCGGGACGCTTCCGTACAGCAGTGGATTACTGTTGCGCACACGCATACAAAAGAGGAATGGTTAGCCAGGCTGGGAGGATCAGGGAATCGAAGATACGAAAAAGGGGGAGGTGCGTACCGGGTTGCCGAGCAGTTTTGCGGGCTGCCGAGGTACCATCTCTTGAACTCATACCTACAAGCAGAACCACATCCCTTTCACGCATTAGAACCACAACAGAGTGGATATACCACAGCATGCAAGGTAGACGTACCACGAAATGTCCGCGAACTGGTTCAGCTCCATTGTGAACGAGACGTCGTTCCTGGAGTTGTGGGCGGCGACCATGCGTGCGTTCGCGTGGAAGATGTCGCTGCGCACTTGGTCTTCCATCGCGGAGCTGTACTGCTTGCCGTGGAAGCGCTTCCACGCGTCAAACAGCGCGCGCACTTCGCCTACATCCTCTGGTGCCTGATTCGTGAATCGCATTCATAAAGCTTAGATTAGAATCATTCCCTCAAATCCATCATCACTCATCACACGTCATGGTGCACTCGCCTTCTTAAGGTCCCAGGAGAGCACGCGCGCCTGCTTGTCGCACTGGAACACTGCAGGAGGCAGCTGGTCCGCTTCGTCTTTGCTGTAGCACGCTGACGGCACTGCCGCAGACTTGCACCAGTAGCAGTGCGCGGCGAGGCACTTATCCTCTGCCGAGAACCCGTGGCAGTCAGCGTTCGGAGCGACAGGTGGAAACACGAGTGCGTGGGAGCGGGGGCTCTGTTCAGCGGTAGCAGTAGTGCGTGCGCTGAGAGCAGCAACAGCGGAGGCAATGGTGAGGAAGAGCGACGCCTTCATGCTTTCTTCTGAGATGGTGGTCTTGAGCTTGCGCTTCTCTTTCTCTTTGCAAGAATGATCGTTGATCATCGATATCTTTGTTGGCAAAGATTTAAATGAGTTTGAGGGGGTTGAACAAAGCACACCTGAGAATCTGAGAATTTCTGTTGATGTTGAAAGGTACCTGGAGTAAGTATCGGTTCAAGGACATCTGAGTAGGGAAAGGCTAGGAATAAATGACTGAACTTGTCGAAAACAGCACACGTGTCGAAATATCTAGATTGTGTTTTCGACATTACATTTAGTGTACGTCGAGAATCCAAGTCTCACTCACAACGCACCAAACTGGCGAAAAGACGAAAGAGCCCAGATGGACGCAGCGCATCGTGAGCGCCTCAAGCGGGCGCGGCTCAAGAACCTCGAGTACATGCGCAAGTACGGCACGATGTGCATTCTAATGCATACGCTCCACGCCCATAACTGCGAGTGCACTGTATTTACTGTCCGGCCTCTTCGTTTTCTTACTCTCTATGCTGCATTCTGCGAACAGACTCGATGAGCAGACAGCCAAAGCGGACGCAGACGCGTTCCTCGCGTCTGTCGCGCGAGAGTTTGGTAACGAATTCGCGACTGGAGAGAAGACCTACGAAGACATGCAGCAGGCCAGAGATGCCGGGGGCGGCAGTAGCAGCAGCAAGAAAAAGGCCGTGAGTGCGCAGCTGAAGAACACGAGCGTATACGTCACAGGGCTGGCAACGTACATTGCGTGCCGACAA
Organism: Globisporangium cylindrosporum; assembly: GCA_038050675.1. Lineage (NCBI taxonomy): Eukaryota > Oomycota > Peronosporomycetes > Pythiales > Pythiaceae > Globisporangium > Globisporangium cylindrosporum. The sequence continues at coordinate 25,687 of JALBZD010000319.1, read as the reverse complement.
CTTGGTGCGTCTTGTGTCTTACTTCTACGACTGCAACATACTCTACAGTCGACTAGGCAAAGTTGCTTATCCATCGCTGTTGTCTCTGTTTATACAGAGGGCATGTGCGCCAAGATCGGCAAAGTACGGCGCATCAAGTTCTACAAGGACGAGCGCGGCGGCTTGAAGGTGCGTAGTACTGGTTTCCTTTTCCCTGTTATCATCGCCACCAATGCGGAAAGCTCTCTTGGCTTGGTGCTCTGTCTGTTTGCAAGTCTGTCGTCATGACCATAACCTGTGTATTGCTTATTACTTCCTTCCTGTAGGGCGATGCAACGGTGACGTTTGGGTCTCATGCTGCCATGCAAAAAGCGATCGAAAGGGTAATGACCAGTGGCTTCACCGTGCACCAGGCGGTTTTCTGTTTGTATCTGCTTGTTGCTGCTCCCTCAAGATCAAGATGAACATTCGAATCCCACTCACACTTCTTGCTCTTACGGCAACCACGTGACTGGTGACGACAACCAACCAATCAACCGACCAAATCGACAGCTCAACCATTTTGAGATCAAGCCAGGCGTTTTCATCACGTACGTGAATTCAAGTCAAGTCTACTATGTGACTCACTCTCGTCCATGCTCATTGAGGCTGTCATCAATTGGGACTACCATGTTGCTAATGTTGTCGTACTTTTGTAGCGCTGTCGCGGCGCAATTCGACATCAAGCCAGCAGCTGGCGCAGAAGCACATGATAAACCCATTGGTGGTCGAAATGAAGAGCCTCCATTATCGTCGCAGCCCGAGCCAGAGCGGCTATTCATTCCAGCGGGAGCTCAGGGTAATGACTCAGTCGTATCAGCGAAATCAATTTCAAGTCTCCTAGCCGAAAGCATCACGAGCAACGCTGAGTCTGAAGACCAAGAAGACAGCGTCACTCGATTGGACCTGCCATCCAAGTCGATCATTCTCAAACACGTGTGGGACCCGCTCGAGCCGCAAGACACGACCACGTTCTTTGACGAACTCGAGCAAGACATGCGTTCGGAATGTTCCAAGTTTGGCCCCGTCGATCACGTACGTGTGTGTGTCTAATCGAAGGCTCTTGGGCTCATTCTGTGCACTTGATAATTTGGCTTATTTGTGTATGTTTTCTATGGCAACAGGTCCACATTGTCGCGAACGGATCAGTGCTCGTGCGCTTCCGTGCGCTTGAGTCTGCGGTCAAGTGTTTGCAGATCATGCATGGACGCTGGTTCGACGGCCGGAAGATTGACGCGCGCTTTGACCAGTCGACACCCGAAGAGCCCGAAGACACCGACACGAAGGTCGAAGCGTTCTTGGCTTCAATCGGATAAACAAAACTGATGTACGCGCGTGTGTGTGCTGAAATCATTTTCTGTCTATGTCATCAAGCTTCTGGTGTCTCTTTGCTCTTCTTTGTGCTATTTCGATCTCTTCGATTATTTTGCTTAGGCGCGTGCTCGTCGAAGTAGGTGTCAAAGACCACGAAGTTGTTGGGCTGTGAGAAGAAATTCGTCAAGTCGCAGTGCTTGTTCAGGAACGCAAAGAGCTTGGGCGACGGCCGGTCGTACGCGAGCTGACGAGGTTTCACCTGTTCCATCTAAAGAATACGGCAACCAGCTATGAATTGATTATCGAGGTGTCTAAGTGTCTGCATCACATGCGGTGAAGCTTAGCATTTGAAATGAATGGAGCAAACCTGAAGCAGTCGGTTGAAGAGCTGCAGCCCAATACCAGCACGCTGATGTGCTACGTCAACGAAGAAATCCAGGACACAGAGCGGGTCCATTTCCGAGTACTCGCCCTTCTTGTTCTGGATAATGGTGATGATCAACACGCTCAGTATCGTTGCGCAACAGGACTGTCTTCTCGAAGCAAGCACATAATGTCAGAGCTCGCGCCTACCACATAGAAGAGATGCTTCAAGCCGGTCTTGAGGAACCCAATTGCGTCTCCAGTGTGCTCATCGCGCGCAACGTAGAGCACCTGCTGCTGCTGGCCTGATGCTGCGGTCGTGAACAATGCGGTGGACGTGATCGCGCGTCCGAGGTTTTGAGCCTGTAGCACACACATACACAACCAGTGCCTTGAGCATCGCTGAGTCTGAGTAGCGCTACGCGATCACCATTAGCGCCCGGTGCGTACCACGGCAGACCGTTCTCCCAGCGCATCCAGCTGCGCAGCAAGCGTAGCGTCCGCAGCCAAGCGCGCGGGGTCCTTCACCACTTCAATCTCCATCGTCGTTTTGAAAATTGCTTTCTCTCAGTATGGCTTCACCCGCATTTGGGATCAGTTTTTAACGCATCATTTCTATTTCTAACTCAGGTTTACACTTGTTGTTTGCTTGTGCAGAAACCCTTCATTTAGAAATAGAAATGTCTTGCTTTTTGCTGTTGTTTGCAGTTGTTGGATAAAAATCGATGACGATGGCGACGAAAGAAACGTGTTCATACAGGCGTCACTCACACAATTAGGACAGCAATCAGGATCAGTGCTCAAAGGCTGAAGATGGGCGCCGAGATGTCCACGCCGGTGGCGGCGGAGACCGTGAACCCATGCGCGACCCAGATGGACGCGTACATCAAGTACGTACGCTCATGCACGCGCTGTGTGTGTATGTGTTTATATATGACTGTTCTCTCTGCGTGCGTGGCGTCCTTGGTTTCTAAACCACTCGCGTATTCGATCTCACCATCTTCCTCTTCTTCTTCTTGAATTGCTTGATTGACTGATTGCAGATGCGTCGAGGCGCGCAATGCCGAGAGCGGCGGGCTGCGCGACGGCGACGAGTGCGAGAAAGAGGGTGAGGCGTACCGCGAGTGCCGGAAGAAAGCCAAGGAGTTCAAGGCGAGCCAGGCGAGCGCTGCCGCTAGCAAGAAGTAGGAGCCACAACAAAATCAAACTACCACAATAGAGATCAACTGTCAATTATTGACCAACAACGCCTTGCTTCTTTGACTTGTTATCCTACACGAATGGCTTTTCAAGTTTGTTGCTATTAAACTATCGACTGCTCCACAAATGTCTTGTGGGCAAATGCACACGCACATACATACACTACTACGATCCCTATTGTCCTGGTTCTAATATCTTTCTCTCTTATAACTCAATCAATCCATACTATCCTACTACCTTTCCATTCTGCCACCGATGCTTATGCGTAGCCCTTGACGAGGTCGCGTGTGGACAGATTGTTGTGGTTGCCGCTGCGTCGGCTGCGGCTCAACACGTCGTCGTCCTCTGGGTGCGCCGCACTCGTAGCGTCGATGCCACCAATGCCATTGCTTTCCGTGTAGTTCTTGCGCTTCGTGGTGTAGCCCCGGTCGCTTGCGTACACGTTGTTGTTGCGGTTGTTGCTGCTGAACGGGACCGACTCCGAAGTCGTCGCGGACGTCGAGCTGGTCATGTAGCGCATGAACGCCGCGTTCGCACGCGCGCTGTTGTTGTAGTAGTAGCTGTTGCTGTCGTTAGCAGGAATGCTCTTGGACGACGTCATGCTTCCGTCACGGGGGCCGCCGCTCTGGGACGACATGACGCGACTGCTCGTCGGCCGCACGCGACGCTGCGAGACCACTTGGATGTCCACGGGCATGAACGCGTCCGGGATGAGACGGTCCGAGTTGGACAGAATCGACGCGATCGACGTGTCGGTCGCTACGGACAGCGACCGCGAGCGATCGTTGTGCGAGAGCAACTCCATCACTTTCTCATTCTCAAACCGCTGCATATTCACATCGCATAACACGCGCCATTCATTAGTTTGCTGAAAGAGAGTGCGCATGTACACAACATCCATTCACAAAAACCAAACGTACACGTGGCTGCTGGTAGTCGTGGTCGTTTTGGCTCGGGCCGAGACCACATATAGAGAGCGTGCTGCCCATGTCTTCTGGTTCTGGTTCTGGTTCTGGTAGGTGTGTTTATTGCTGGACGCTTGAGGTCTTCTTGGTGAGCTGCGCGTTCGCTAATGAGGAGGCGGTTCTTCTTTCTGTTGCTCCTCCTTGGATGGTCCGCCGCCAGCTGCTCGCTCGCTTGCTTGCTCTGCGTAGCTCTTCCTTCCAGGTGAGTGACGCTGCTGCGGGTGTTGTTGTTGTATGGCGGCTGTGGCGGTGGTGGTGGTGACCGACCGTCTGTTTGATAAAGCGGAGAAAAAAATCGGTGAGGAGCGCTCCAGATGAAGGTGGTCCACGTCACGAGGTGGTGATGCTACTGTGTGACGTGTGGTAGCTTGATGTTTGTATTAGTTCATTTTAGTGACGCGACATTGATTTGGAGGAAAAAAGAAGAATAAAGAAGTGGCTTTTTTGTTTGTAACTGTGAAAACTACAGTACAATCTTGTCTGGAAAGTCGACTTTGTCAACTTACGCAGGAGCAGCAAGATAAGTCTACACCATGTTTACTTTACCAGACAGCCAGGTCTTCAAATCAACCAACAGTGTCTCCTCAATCTTACAATGCGGATGGTTCGATGGTTCTTGACCCCACCCACACAATCGCATGCCCTATTCATATTGTCGTCACTGTTTTACGACTGGTTGCTTTTTGATCCCCACCACACAAATGAAAATGGCTCTGATTTCTTTTTTTTCTCCAGACGGACGGCACTGGCGGATCCTGAACAGCCGCTGGAGCGACGACACTCGCGTCAGAAAAAGTATCCTTTCGTGAGGCAGAGAGAGCGAACATAACGCTGCAACAGTCTTTGGATCTTTCCAAAACGAATGCCACGCAATAGCACGAACTGTTGCGGTGGAGGGATGATGGTGACGCCTTGTTGTCGCTGCTTTGCTCAGTTCATGCGCTTGGCCTTAGCTATGAAGCTCAAAAGTGAAAGTTCATTTCAGACATGCTGCGGCAGAGGTGTCGGCAGAGTCACTGAGTTTGGCACGAGTGTATTTGCGTTGCATCAATATCTTTGCATATCCTGGTTGATGGATGGCTACACGCATGCGCACGCGGAAGTTTCACGCAACGGTGCGGGTATTTGAGCAGCAAGTCCTGAAAATTTGGAGGGTCGTGTTGATAATGTCACGACAAAAGTTTTGCTTGGAAGTCAGCGCCTTAAGTCGACAGCGGATCAAAAAGTGGGTCAGTCGGTGGCATAAATGTCTTCTCACTTTCAAGCCACCGACTGATTGTACCCTCTCTATTCTGATTGTGTGGCACCAGAGTGGTTATTTGTGTTGGAGCAAGTTCGACGTCATAAATACCTTTCAATTTATCAAATACCTTATACAACAGGCAAAGGTCACATTGTAGACAAACTGGATGTCTATTCTTTCCCGTTTAATTGCCAATCATCTCAATGCTATGACATATTTGTTATAAAAGGTCAAAGGGTTACGCTGTGTATGGTTACATCTCAAATTTATGTACACACTGTCACACACACAACGTTCCTTCCTTCTTTTTGACCGCGAGGCTCGCGCATATTCGCGAAGCAAGCCAACACTCGCAACACGAGATTAAAGCGCACGCCAGCTCTCTCCATCTGCCCCCGTCTGTGAGGCAACACCTACACTTCCCACATACACACAAGCAACACCATCATATCCAGTCATCCCAACACAACGCCGCAGATGACTGCCCGCGTGCGCCGTTGGAGCGATGTGGATGCGCACCGACACGCACACGATGAGACATCGGGCGGAGGAACCGCGAGAGTTTTCCATGCCACGCACGCGCACGCGACGCCCGTGGTCGCAGCGAACGGTTCATCGGCATCACCCTCAGTATCCTCGAACTTCGTGACGCTCTCGATGATGGCTGAGCACGTACAGGTGGCGGACGAGGTGCAGGAGTGCGTGATCTGCCTGGACGAGCTGGAATTCGGCAAGGCGCTCTTCACGGCCGAGTGCGGCCACCGGTTCCACTTCAGCTGCCTGCTCGAGAACGTGAACCACGACGAGGCAAACTCGGACAAGTGTCCGATCTGCCGCAAGTCGCAGACCCAGTGGCCCGAGCAGACGAAAGGGCTCGTCAAGGCGCACCCATTCTGTAAGTACTGATTTGCCTATGGATTTATTTACTAGGTACATACACATTTAGCATCATGGACTGAACCGGATTTTTTGTCATACAGGTACAAATTGCGGCAAGCGCGGCACGGGAGGCCAATTCTGCGACGGTTGCGGTAACTCGCTTGCGCACACGCCGACGGCCCAGGAGCGCGCGCGCGCTGCAGCCCACGCTGCCGCCGCGAGAAGCAACGTCGTGGTGGAGTGCCCGTCGTGCCGGATCCGGTGCCTCGTGAGTACGAGTGCGCGCGGCACGCTGCAGTGCCCGAACGGCCACCTGTTCCAGCTGCGCATGCCGTCGCAGACAGGCAACTCGCAGCAAGGCATCAACATGCGACAGAGCTTCACGGGACCTCCGACTGGATTTGGCGGCGGACCACCGCTACCCGGACCTGCAGCAGGAGGGACGCCAGCTCCACCAGGCGGTGGTTCCATGGGCGGACTGATCATGCGCCAGTGCCCGACGTGCTACACGCGCGTGCAGATGCCCCCGGGCAGTCAAGCGGGACAGTACATGTGTCCGCACGGCCACACGTTCTACTTCTCGCCGCCTGTGACCGAGCGGCGGCCATACCAGTAGTTGGAGTGCATAGTGACGACGACGATCCTGACAAGAGCGATGATGATGATAGAGACCCCGAAGTGAAGAAGAATATCCCCAGCAGCAGAGAGAAGGGAGAAAAGAGAGAGAGATCAAGTCAACCAGAGTCCCGAGATAAGAACCAAATTTCTATATATTTTGTATGTGAGTGCATCGGATGAGAAATGAAGAAAAAATATCATAACCGAGCGCATGGAGAACTCACGAGACTATCTTGATGCCAGTAGAAAGTTTCCCTTCACTCTCTTAGTGTGGTCCCTGCGACACAAACACGTCGCCGTTGATGAACGCGTCGACTCTCTGCAACTTCTTGAGGGTGAGGTCCATCGGGTACTTGTACATCTCAGCGTTGAGCGGTATGCAGTTGGCAGTGCGCTGGTCCACCTGGATATATGTCCAGCACACGGAGAAAAAGTCTTCTGCCGAGGACGTTGGCGTGGACAACGTCGCGGACACCGTGGGCGAAATCGTCAGCTCAAATACCACGCAGGCGCCGTGTGGCAGGTTCTCCAGCGGTGTCTGCATGTGCCACGTGATGGACCACAGGAGCGACGACGGCAGCACGACGGGCTGCACCGACACCTGCTGCTTCATCTCTACGAGGTTGCGCTGCGAGTCCAGCACGGAGACGACGATGCGCGGCCGACTCAGGTATTGCGGGTTGCTGATGCCGATATGCTCGACGAACACCGAGACGTACGAGCTGTGACGGATGCGGCCGGGTTGCTTGAGCAGGAAAAGCGTCGGTGTATCGTTGCTGTCGATGGTCGCTCCTGGTGTCTGCGATGACGACGGCGATCCTCCGCCAGTGGCTTTCTTTCGCAACGAGTTCATACTCATGCTGAGCTTCGAGGCCGACGCGGTGCGGCTCGAGCTCGAAGAGCAACCGACGCTTGAGATCGCGTTCTTCGACAGCGACGCCTTAAGCCGCTGCGCCTCCTCCAGCTCTGACGGCGAGAGTCCAGTCGCGAGCGCGCCGCGGTCCAGCAGGTGCTTGGCGACCAGCAGGTTGTTGGCGCGCAGCGCCAGCTTCAGCGGCGTCTCCTTCTTGGCCGTCACGGCGTTGATCTCAGCGCCGCTCTCGATGAGCCAGAGCACCGTGCGCACAATGTCGGCCTCCACCTCGAGTTTCGTCTTCCCCACGTTCAGCAGCGATGTTGAGCTGTCCTCTGCACCGCAGCTCGAGCTGTCGTTGGGCTTGTGGATGATTTCGCTGCTGCTGTAGTTGCTATTCGAGTTGTTGCTGTTGTTGTTCTCTTCGTCGGCGTTAACGGAGATCGAGGACACTGTGACTGCAGGCTCCACCGCGGTGGCTTTCGCATCGGGAGCTTGAGCTTGAGCTTGAACAGATGATGACGGGAATAACGGTACACTCATGGAGCCAGCAGCAGCCGCAACGTTCGCCATGTTCACTCGCGCAGCCAAATGCAGCGGACTCTCGCGGCGTGCCGACAGGTTCGGCAGGTTGCAGATCTTTTTTCGCAGCGCAAAGTCAATGAACTCCAGCTTGCCGTACTTTGTCCCGCGGTGCATGGCGAAAATGCGCGACTCGATGCTGCTCGGGATGCTATGGCGCAGGTGCGCGAGCCACTTCTGGATCTCGAGTTCGTTCTCGGCAGCGAAATACAGTCGCCCCTCTTTATTGCGGCCTTCGAGCAGGTGCGGCGAGTGGATCTCGAACGCGAACGGTGTGTCCATGGACTTCTTGAACAGCGCCACGCGCAGGTCGATCGTCTTGGCGCTCTTGCTATGCAGAGTGGCGGGTTTATCGTTCGCAAAGTAGTCCAACTGAGGGAAGTGCGACTCGCTCATGCTGAGCACGACAAAGCGCTTCATCCAGCGCGAGGTCTCGCGGCGCTTCTTCAAGTATCCGCTGTAGACCACCCCCGGCGGTGACAATAACGTGATATCTTCTTCCGGTTCTTCTGCTTTCTTTGCCTTCTCATGAGGCTGGTGAGGTTGATCTTGACTCTGATTGCTGCTGTTGCTGCTTCCTTCGTCGCTGCCACTGACAACGATCTGGGATCTCTTCTCAGTGCCAACCCCAGTCACCGACACTTGGGGCTTCTCCACTCGCTCTTCAAACACACTGCGCGCCTGCACAATGAGGGACTTGACCATCTCGTACTGTCCGTGTCTGCAGGCTTCATGGAAAGCAGTGTTGCCTTTCCCATTCTTCATGTAGAACAACTCGTTCTTCGTCAACACGTTCTGATCGAGCATGTACTTGACCACGTGGAAGTCGCCGCACGCCGCTGCGTGATGAAACACCGAGTTGTACCCATAAGCCTTTGGACGCAAGTGGAAGAACAATGCCGGGTTTTGGCGCAGTTTCTGAATGCGACGATCGGACTCTTCCATTCTTGAATGCTGCGTCCAGGATGGTGCACCTACCCCGCTGCCTGCGACTGAGGAGGACGACGAGCCGAAGATGCTGTTGACCTCTGCTTCCCATCGCTTCACGCAGTGGTGTCGACGCCACGAGACTTGAATTTTCTTTGCCGCGAGCTTTAGTTGACGATACTCTTTCTGCAGCAACCAGCTTTTCGCCCAATACTGCAAAACCACAGCGCTTTTCATCTTTGCAACGTAATGACAACGACAGAGCCAACCTTTCATCGCATGCTGCAGTCTGTTCATCGCCTGACGCCGTTGTTCCATGCGCTGCTTTGCGAATTGCTGACGGCGCTTGCTTTGGATATATACAACCAGTTTCCGTAGACTCACGAATTGTTCACGCACTTTCCATTTACGCACGAGCGCCTGCAACTTCACGACCCGCTGCTTGAGCATCTTGAACTTCTTTCGCTGGATCACCTGTCGAACAAACGCTGTAAGCACAATCGACGCCGTTTTTCTTCGCAAGAACTCGCGGCGCATCTTCACCGATCGGTACTCCGACTGGATCTTGACGATCGCTCGTCGTTGGCGAACGTATATACGGTGGTATTTTACCATTCGGTACCACGACTGGATCGACAGCGTCGACCGCTCCTTGAGCTTCCGCGCACGCTCTGCTGCAGTGCGCGAAAGGAAGCCTCGTAGGTGCTTCTGCACCAGTACAGCGGCTTTCCTCTGCTTTTCCCACACAGCAAAACGTTTGTGTGTGAGGAAGCGCATGGTCACGCGGAAGACGCAGCTCGCGGCAAGTTTCAGTTTGCGGAAGCGCTTCTGGTAGCTCGAGCATCGGAATTGTGCCTGGATCTTCACCACTGCACGCTTCATTTTCTGGTAGCGGACTTTGTGCGAGTGCATGCGCCACAGCGCTTGAAATTTCCGCACACCCCTTTTGATCACCTGGAACTTTCTGTACGCGATTCTGCAGCGTACGAGCTTTGCTTGGATGATCACCGCTTTCTCGGCACGCAACGACGCCACGTAGGCTTCCAGCTTCTCGACTTGACCATACCGCAAAAATACTTCCTGGCGACCCATTGCAAACACCTTCTTGCCGTGGATTGACGGGTTCTTCTCTTCGAGCCACTCGATTGCAAGCTGCTCACAGGCGTCGCGAAGCTTTTGCTGCTTGGCGTCCCCCTTCCGCACGTTAGCAACTGCGTATTTCTTCACCGACAACGACCAAAAGAGCTCGTAAAAGACATCGAAACGCTTGCGGATCGGGAACCCTTCTTGACGAATGCGGACGACCTCCAGCACACCACTATAAATCAGCTGGTCACGCACAAGTTCGCAACTGAACCCGCCAGGGAACTTCAGGTTGTTGGGCTTGATGCACTTGATATAGTTCGGCGTCGTGTGCCACAGCACTTCCATCAGCTCCGACAACTGCGTCCGGAAACGACTCGTCACTGTAGAGGTGCCAGTCAGCGCCTGTTTGCCCTTGTTGTTTGCTGAACCATTCGAGCCCGACACTGGTGCACCACGCTTTTGCTGAGCTTTGTTATCAGTAGCGACACCTGCGAATATTGCCTGGATGAGCGACTGCGAACTTCTCTTGAGAAGGTCCAGCAGGTCGTCGTGCAGATTGTCAGTGTTCTTCGCGATGAAGTCGTGAGTGTCGTACACCACTTCGCCCGCGTAGTGGCGGATCACAAACTCGTCGCACTCGAAGCGCGGCTTTGTGTAGTTTGGGTGCTTGTCGAGGTGCTGTCCGTGGTAGATCGTGAGCAGTTGCTTGTCGGTCGTCTTGCGCTTAAGCAGCATTTGCTCTTCTAGCAATGGCAGCAAACCCGTCGGCGGCTTCTGGATCAAATCGAGACACTGCTGGTTGTCCTTGAACTCGACAATAGAGAATTCGATGCCCTCGTTCGCATAGCGCTCTTGCTCCAACACGAAAACGTGCTTGTTGAATTGTTGCTGCAGTGTCTCGTTCGTGAAGTTGATACACAGCTGTTCCAAACTGTTCTTCTTCATCACTTCAAACCCGAAAATGTCCAAGATCCCGATAAATGCAGGTGCAGTTGACGCGCCGCCGCTCTTGGAGCTTTTGGGTTTCTCCTGCGCGGTCTCTGTGTGCTCTTTCGCACACGCGTTGATACGCGCGATGAGATGATTGAACAACTCCCCATACAAGTGTTTGCAGAACGCATCCATTGCATTTTTCGCTTGGTCCGCCGACAGTTTGATCTCCAAGATGCTTCCTCGACCTGTGATCGTCGTCTGAGTCACCATTTTCTTCGCAAACTCCTGTGGCTCAACACCCAAAAGCGCCGACACATGCGCCAAGCCCACTCCTTGGTCGCTCTCGGGAAACACCACAGCAGTCTTTTCTTCATTTGACGAGCCTTCTTCCTTGACAGACTGGAACTGGACGTTCCCCAGCTGCAGAATCGCTGCAAGGATCTCAAACATCGGCATCTGGAAACTCGCCATGTCCATTCCAAGCTGGCTCAAACAGTTTCGAAGCTGATCAAACTCGACAGCGTCATCCATACCGTCCACTTCAACGCAGTCTCCATGAGTCAAATACGTGTAGTTCCACACATCGCTCTGTAACTTGAGCTGCTTCTCTTGCGTGCTGCCCAAACCCTTGAGTCCTGCGAGCAACTGGTAGAAAATGTGGTAGTTGCGCTCGTTCGACTGGGGCATCACCAACCGCGTCTTCTCGAGAAGAAAGTGGCGGATCGACACGCCAACCATGCGTCCGTCCACGTTGTAGTGGATCTGGATGTACTTGCCGAAGCGACTTGAGTTGTCGTTCCGCGACGTTTTCGCATTCCCAAACGACTCCAAGATTAGGTTCGAGAGCACGACGCACTCTTCGATCTTCTCGTGCACGTGAGCGGCAGCGGAACTCGAGCTAGCGCTGGCCCCTGACGCGGAAGCGGCTGCTGCAGCTGACGCGTGCTTGCTTGCGGTCGCAAGGTACTTCATAATGTACTTGGACGCCTCGGTCTTTCCAGCGCCGCTCTCCCCACTGATGATGATCGATTGCGGGGTCCCAGTGCCTGCGATCACGCCTTTCATGCCCGAGTACGCCTTCTCGGCGATTGTAAACAGGTGCGGCGGACGCTTCGACGCGTCTGCGGGCTCCTTGTTCTGCTCCATAAACCCCATGACGTCATAGAGCAGCGGGATCGTCTTGTACGGATTAATCGAGAGCAAGATGTCGGCTGTAAACGTGTAGATTTTGTCCATTTCAAAGCGCTGGCGGAGCACGCTCAGCAGCGGCGCTTCGTGCATGTTGTTCATCAACGCGATGTCTTCGTGGTCGACAATGTGCGACGCATCGAACGTGTACAGTTTGCTCAGATTCAACGACTGAAGCTTCTCGTCGGGGGCGTCCGGCACATACACATCTGCGCTCTGCTGCTCCTGGTTAATTCCCTGCACTTCGCCAATACGCCAGAGCACTTTCGGGTCCGTCACCCACACTTTGTTGCCCACCAGCAGGTGATTCGGGTTCACTTTCCCAAGCACGGGGAGACCGCCAGTTGTCGAGGAGGAAGCTGATAGCGATGACAGGCTGTTCGGATCGTTCGTCTTGCTCCCAGGCTTGTGCGTCGGCGATTTGGTTGGCGCCGGCATCGTCTTGTGCATGCGAAACATGCTAACTGCTCTTGGCTCTCTCACCACCTGTCTATCTCTTGATCCCGCAAGCGCCTGGATACCTGCCTGCCTGCCCACTTGCACAGCACTCACTCGCTCTTCTCGATGGCAATGAGCCGCGCTGTGCTTACCTGCCAGCCTGTCACCCCCTCTTCAGTCAATGGGCGAACGCCTGTTCAGCTTGCTGTTGGTTGCTTCTTGGGCGGCTTATCCGACGCTTGCGACCGATTGCTGCTATTTATTCTCCTGCTCTGCTCTTTTGCTTCTCGACCGGCGGTCGTTTCGAAACGACGCAATCGATCGATTGACCCCGAGCAATTAAGCCGGAGAGATCGCGTGCAGCCGCAAACACACTGCCAAACTGGCGCGCTGCTTCCGATAGGCAGCGTATCAAAACCCAGACACAATGCACACACGCAGAAATAGAGAAAGAGCGACAGCGAGTTGCACGGCTGATGCCACCTCATCAAGCGCCGACAAGTCTGCCGTTATGTCCGGTTGTGAAACCAGCTGCTGCTCACTGCCGTATCCGTCATGCACCAGGTTAAGCGATCGACTCACGACTGTAGCATAAAGCGTCTCTCATACTCATACTCACACACGGAGCGCATTCTGTGGTGTCAGTCTGCTCTTTCTTGGCTTGCTTTTTGAGAATGGAGCCATCGCATGCAAGCCTGCACTGCCTGCCAGGTGCACTTGAGTCTGTGAAAAAACTGAGCAAATATTCACTCTTCATACGGCTATGATGAAATTCGAAACAGTTAATAATTGGATAATTCGTCTACATCATATCACTACTTCACCAAAAGCTACTTCTCAGGGTTACTCGATATGAAGTAACATTTGTGCAGCGATTGAGCTGCTGCCACGATCTCACAAGCAAGCAATATCCAACACCTCGTCGAAAGAGAGAGTGAGCTCGAGAAGAAAGAAAGCGGCGCGATGCACGGTGACCTGCGCGGCTTCTGTACGTGGCGAGCGCTGCTATTCATCCTTACGCTACACGAATACGTATGAGTCGCCCAAGGCGCATATCCTCGGCAGAACTATTGCCAGACTGGCTGACTACGCGCGTGCGGCTCTTGTTCTTCCGCGTGTCGCTTTGTGTTTGCTCGTGCTGCTTGTGTAGATGGCGCTCCTGTGACGTATGCGCTGTCGCTAGCGGTCGGCGTGGCGAGCTCTGCGAGTTTGATCTTCGACCAGGGTCGACTGTTGATCCTCGGTACGGTGTGCTTGCTTTGAATGATGTGAAGGTGGTCGGTCAATCCATGTGCTGACTCTGAAGCTCATATCTTCGCCTGCGTTCTTGTTATGATGAACAGATCGTGATGCGATTCTGAATCGAATGCAGTACTGGCGCCTATTCTCCAACCAAGTTGCGTTCCACCAGTTGAGTCCATGACGCTTATTCTATCCTTCCATAGTTCATACAGGTCTCATAATGATGCTAACGTGCCTTCATGCTTTGTTATTTGTATGAACAAACGGATAGTGGACTCGCGGTGTCCTTCGGTCTCTACATCATCTTCCAGTTTCGCATCATCGAACGCCAGGTTCGTTAAAGCAACAGTGCTGCTTGTGCCAAGGTGCCGCTCTTTGCTGTACTGACGACTGCCTATTTATTGCTGGTTGTGCTGTAGATGGGTTCACGTAAGTTCGGGAGCTTGCTCGTGTTCATCCTCCTCATCACGAGCGGACTGGAATTGGCGGCGCTCATCTCAGCGCCAGCGCTCGCGCGTCAGATCCCAGGAGGCCCATACGCGCTGCTCGGCGCACTTTTTGTTTTCTTCAACAGTACGTCATTATCGAATTGCCGTGAATATTTGACTGAATGCACGGCCGAATGTAGACTTACCATTCGTCTCTATGCACTTGGCTCATTCACAGAATACATTCCCAAGCTCTACCCTCGCAACTTCAGCTTCTCGGGGCTGCATTTCTCTGACAAGTCGTCCACATACCTGCTCGTCATGGTGGTACGTGCCCAAACGAAGAAACGACTACCTCGTATTTTGGCAATGCGCAGTCTACCTCTGACAGTGCTGATATTTTTGATTGTCTCGGTTGATTTTCAACAAACACTCAGATGCTCGGACGCAACCCGCGCACGCTCCTCCAGTTCGTTCCTGGTGCGCTGCTGGGCGTGATGTTCAGCTCCACGCCGCTCACTAAGCTCCGCCTACCGTCGTTCCTCTGCACGCTGTTTGGGGTACGAATACCACACAACTTTCTCAGTCTTACTGACTGATTTGTTCGCGCTCACGATTTTGCTATCGCTATTGTCCTTTCGGTCTGAATAGCTCTTCCACCCGCTATTTGAGGTTGTGCCCGCCAGTGCCGTCGCGCTCCAGCGTCAGCGCCGCGTGCTCGAGGCGCAGCGTCGCCTGGGCGTCCGCAACAACCAGCAGAACATGCCAGCGGGTCAGGGCTTCCGCGACCAGTTATTACCAGGTGCAGGCGGGATAATGGGTGGCGGTGGTGGAGGAGGTATGCTGCCTCCACACATGGCAGCCGTGCCACCTTCGGAAGACGCGATCCAGCAGCTCATGGTTCGTTCTCCGGCGCTTGTTCACCATACTTCTACAGACTCGGAGACGCTCAATGGCGACTGATAATGAATTGTATTACAATGTGGTTCTCTAACTTACCAGGCGCTAGGATTCGATCGCGAGCGCGCCATCGCAGCCCTGCAAACCACCAGCAACAATGTCGAAGCGGCTGCCAACCGCTTGCTGAACGCTCTATAGAAATGAACATGAGCACGAGAGAGAAAGAGAGAGAGCTCAAAATGGGATAAATGACTCTTATCATCTTCATTACGTACACAGAAACCAACAACACCACATGAAGAGATCTGAATACAAAACAAAGCGATGTGTATTTGTTTTTGGTATCCAAAGCTCTTGCTTCAGATACTATTTGCTGCACATTTGGTACATTCACATATCATAAGTTCATTAAATCCTAACTAAGTTGACTATTCACTACCACAACACGCCCACGCTTCATTCAGCTCAATGCTTCCTGGGCGATGGTGCTGTCGCTGGATGAAGATGTCGATGACGATTCTTCATCAACTTCTGGCTTCAGCTCTTCAAAATCCGCGGCTGGTACCTCGGTGCGGTGCTTCTTGTCTGCAGGAGAGTGCGTCGGCGATTCGTCGCTTGACAATGGAGACATCGACTCGACGACCTCCGTGAGCTTTCTGAGCGTGTGTAGCCAGTTACGCTTGGACATCTTCGTCTCAGTAGTCAGTGTCATGAGCTCGCCGTTGGACTTGGTCACCACGAGCATGAGCGCGAGCTTCTCGGGGAGGTTGGCGCCGAACATCGCGATCTTCTTCTGCATCGACAACTTCTGGCAGTCTTGCACCTGGATAATCGTGAAGTGGTTCTTGAGTCCCGTGTTCTTTGCTGCGTGCGCGGGCGACGGATAGCAAAGCAACTGGTTCCGTTTCAACAGACAGTAAAAGCGCTTGTGGTGGAAGAACACATTGTGCGTCGGCAATGTGAGATAGCCCTGTTCGACGATTGTATCGTCCGAGAGGCCCTCGAAGCGCGATGCACACTGCGCCAAGTGTTTGCCGAGACTCATCATCTTGCAGAGCTCCTGGGCGGCGTAGTGGTAACTCGCCTTCTCGTCGTCCGTGGTCGTCGGGCGTTCAAACTCCACGCCGATCTCTTCGTCGCTCGTTGGAAAGTGCACGTGTCTGTCACCTGGAGATCCTGGCGACAAACCTGACGACGAGGAGCTGCCGCGACGACTGTACTTTGGGTTGTGCAGCGGGTGCGCGTGCGCCTTCTGGTGGTGCGCGTCGCGCAGTCCGATCGCCTGAATGTACGCGTGCCACTTGGCGGAAATCGACGACTTGGCCGTCGACGAGGGCGTCTTCTTGAGGCACGACGTGCTCTCGCGGCCGCGGCTCTTGGCCATTTCGGTCCACTTGTTGGTTGCTGGTGCTGCTGGTGGTTCTGGGCTGGGCTTCATTGTGACCACAGGAAGGTATCGACTGGAGCTTGGCTGGGCTTGTGGGGATCGGAGCGCAATATGGGGAATGGAGAATGGCAAGGTTCTCAACACGTGCTTTTCCATGAAGCCTGCTTGCCTCCCATGAACGGCGCCATATTAACATGGAACAGTGTGCTTTGTGGGGTGAGAGTGTATCTGCAGTACCTAAAATGGAGATGGATGCGCAAGAGGCTTGAATGTTTGAAGCCACGCTACGCACGTTTCTTTTTGCTGGAAGGAAATGGAGTTTTGACTTAGTTTTGTATGAGGTGGAGAGAGAGGGAGGGACTGAGGGGCACAGATGGGCAGTTGCAAAGGGCTGCTCACACTTGAAGTGAGAAAAGGCAATCTTGCCGATTGGCGGGACTTAAATGTATGTCTTGTTTCAGTGAGCACGCATTTGTAGCAGTTGATAATATGCGGACAACAAATCAGGTACTGAGTTAGTATCACGATGTACTGAGTCAAGTGAACAAAATGGTGGTACAAGGCGCAGCTTCCCGCTTTGCCCATCCCTTTCTTCGCCTTTTTTTCATTTCCGCCCCTAAAGAAATGTTAAAAAGCTTTGATTTTTGGGTTAGAAGCTGCAAATTTAGAGATCAGCTGTCACAGATTTCACAAAAACACGTGATGTGACCTTGAGCGCGTTTCATTGCCACAACTCCAAAAGTATTCAACTTGTCAAAGTCAGGAAAGTCTACCTTTTCATGAATGTCAAACTCGAGGATATTTTGGCTGCCTTCTCATCCAGCTGGTCATCTTCTCTGTGGAGAATAGCTGCATGAGAACCAAAGCGGTCAAAACCTGTATCGCTTTTTTGGTTCTCACAGTTTTGATGTTTGTTTGACGACACTGTTTTCAAAAATGGAAGAAGGGCATGTTTGTAGTGGTGCGCGCATTGTGAGCACGCGCACAGCATCTGCATTTGTGAGCACGCAAAATGTCACCTGTTGAGTTTTCAACAGCCCTTTTCCTGGAGAACACTCAAACGTTTGTGGCGTTGGCATCTTCCATGGAGTGAGCCCACCGAAACACCTGAAATGCCCGATCTGTTACCCGAATTGATTCGCGTCGCGCTGACCAGCAACACTTCTGACAGTTGTTTTCGTGTTTCTGGCAGCAATTATCTGCAAATTGCCACAATTGTCAATTTTTCTGTTGTCAACTAAATTTCAGCAAAAGGTTGAGATTTGATTTTTCAATATTCAAGTTCAACTTGAAGGTAAGCAAATTACAAAACAGCATATTCTGCATCGCAGTTTTTGCACTTTTCACGCCAAAATCCACCATGTTGAAGTGGTCAACCAGCCTGCGATGACCAGATGCGCGCCAGCCACATGCTCTTCCATATCATCTGAGAACGCCGCCGCTCTTCCCGCTCTTCACGCTACAGTACAAGCGTCCTCGTCCTGCGATCCAAATGACCATACCATCCCGCTTGTTGCCCCTTGCTTGGGGTATCACGATTACACCCGCGACATCGCCCAGCAATGCACCGCTGCTGTCGACCACAAGCGCTCGAGGTGCGCCATGGCGTCGATCTCCAAATACACGAGCACATCCACGCCACCACCAGGAACATCACCAGCACCAGCACTTAGGCTACGGCTACCGCCGCTCTCTTCTTGGAACACGACCATGCCGTCGCTCACAGGCAGCGCGGGGGACGTCACGCACAGCGGTCGCGCGCCGTCAAAGTTTGCTTCAAAGCTGCGCAGACCAATCCAGGAAGAAAACATGATGTCGGAGCCAAAGAGAAACTTGGTGGACGCCTCCACTCGCTCTGAAGGGTGCTGGAGCTGAGCTGTGAGGAACGCGATGGTGTCGTACATGTACGTGCTGTTCTGCTGGTGAATCGACTGGCGGATGCGCTGCGCGATGGTCGCGAGCAACTGTGCACTGAGGTTGTGCTGCTGCTGCTGATCGTTAATTGTACACTGCAACTCGGACGCCTTGAAGCTCGAAAACGCAGTGAAGACCGCGTTGCCCGCGTAGTTGGCTGGGAGACGCGGTTCGAAGCGCCTTCGGCCGTTCACTGCAGTGCCGACGTTCACGTTGCGTCGATGACCGCGTGCCTGCGTGATCAACACTGTCATCAGCGCTGTCAATGCGTCCATGGTGCTGATGTAGCCTGGATCGATAATGCCCGCACAATTAATCCCAGCAGTGACGTACGCTTTGAGATGCTTGAGCTTCTGACGGCTCATGCAGAAAACCCGCTGGGTGGTCTTTGGGTGTTCTGTGACTGACTTTGGCAATAGTCCATGCTCAGGCTCAGGTGATACGTCGACGACCATGTACTCTGGATGCGCAAACCTCACTTCGCCGTCGCTCTCTTGCTCACATAGCAAGTGACGATCGTGAGAGATCACTGGACGCTGCGCCTTCTCCATGTGGCGGTAGTGCATCCCCCACTGGTTCATGAACGTGAAACACGCCTCGGCGTCAAACACACAGTGGTTGACGTTCAGTCCGATCACGAAGCCACCATCGCGCAGCGAAGTGCACTTGAGAGCGATCAAGTCTTGCGGATCTCGAGACGGAGCGAGCGAGAAGTCAAGTGAGTCGAGTACATCACACGTGCTCTTTGGGAATACAACAGAGTCAAATTCGAGAAGCGGCTTCTTGGTCCGACCACGGTGTTGCGTGCAAAAGCAAATGAGTCTAGTGACCGGATCCACGTGCATCTCGCCATCGACCAGGAACAAGTAGTCGTCTCGAAGCAGTTGCTCGAATGACTGCGCGAGTCGCTCAGTGCTGTTCAGCTTGCTCTCGTTGCGATGCTGTTCAAGATGATCAGATCCAGGCGGAAACACGTACAGCACTCGGAAAGCGTACGCATTCATACGCATGTCCATCACGCTCAAGTGCATGGTCCACGGAGGACCGTCGGTCGTGGTATTGCAGTTGGTAGTGGTGATTGAAGAGGTATCGATTCTCGGAGTCGCTGTTCCAGTGAGGCTCATGATGACTCTCCGGAAATGATAGCGTTCAAAGGTACCAGCAACGAAAAAGCCTTGTATATCGCTTTGAATAGGTCCACGGAGAACATATTGCAGGGATAGTCCCGTATCGATACGGAGAATTCAGAGTGTCTGTCTGGATATTTCCGCCTCGATGGCAAGCGAATGTGGTTAATGATTGCATCGCATTAGGGTGACGAAGGAGAAACAACCGAAAATGTATAGACCCGATCCAGTTTCGTCAAGCATTCCCAGCATTTTCGCTGCTCAAGATCCATGTTGAAGCACCTGCTTGGTGAAGTAGCCTGAATGAGTTTGTTTATCCAGCTTTATTAGGTTGGACATTTTGGATTCTCTCACACTCTGCACAACGATGATAATCCTCAATCAATTCCAGAACGGCACTTGGTCCCAGAGCGCCACCAATCGCTGCAACGCCTGGGTCTCGAGCAGCACGACGAGGTCGAGGCCGTCGCTGCCTTTGATGCCCTCCATGAACACCATCATGCCGTCGATGAGTGGGAGCCTGGGCACGCCGGCGTACCATGGTCGCGAGCCAAAGTCGGCGTCGTACATACCAAAGTTCACCCAGGACGTGAACATCAGGTCCGGACCCAGGAAGAAGTTGGTGCCCACGAGCACGTCTGAGAGATTGTCCTTCGACGCGACAAACTCGATTGCGTCGCGAAGGAAAGTGTCGTCGCGCTGCAAGATTGACTGACGCACGCGCTTTGCAATATTTCCGATCGATTCTGCGCTTAGAGCTTCCAGTTCGTGCGCTTCGTACTTCGAAAACGCATTGAAGATCACGTTGCCGACGTAATTCTCCGGCAGCGGCGGACTGAAACGCTTGCGTGCATTCACACCGGTCGTGAAGCGTACGCTTTGGCTGTGATCGCGCGCCTGGGAGATCAAGATGATGAAGAGCGCCGTGAGTGCGTCCATGGTGCTGACGTAACCGTCCTCGAGCGAGCTCATCGCAACTTGCTTGATTTGCTTCATCTGCGCTGGAGAGATGTGGAACACGTGCTGCGTCGTGGCTGGGAAGGCCACTGAAGTTGCTGGCGCTGGAACCGGAGCTGACTCTGGTGCTGGAGCTGGAGCTGGGGCTTTCAGTTTGAACTCTGGGTGGTCGAGCTTCGCACCAACACCTTTACCAGCAAGCAGCGTGCGATCATGGAAGACCACCGTGCGCTCTTGCTTGGGGACGCTGCGGTAGAACTCGCCCCAGACCTTCATGAACGTGAACATCCCCTCGCCGTCGAGCAGCGTGTGGCTCATGTTGACGCCGAGCGCGAGTCCGCCGTCGCTCAGCAGCGTCGCCTTGATCGTCGCGAGCTGGCTTGCCTCACGCTTGGGCATGAACTCCATCGAAAGCGACGCCATCGCAGCGTCGGTGGTGATCCCCTCAATATCATCGCTATTAGCAGCAACCACAACCTTCTCAAACGGGATGTCGCGTGAGGCGCCGGGCTTGGTCGTCTCTGGCGTCTGCTTGACGCTCACGACGCCAGTCTTGGGGTCCACGTGCAGTTCGCCCAGCAGGATGCGGTAGTCATCCTCAACGAGCGCCCGGAATGACGTGTGCAGACGCTCGAGATCGAACGGAGGCGCGTCGGTGGGGCGTGGGAAGATGTAGAGGATCGTGAAGCCGAACGAGCCCATGACGGCATCCATGGGCGAGAGCTGCAGCAGCTGCGCATCGTCGGTGGTGGTGGAGGTGGTGGTAGATGGCGCCATTGCACTTGCGCAGAGCGTGGGTGGATAGTACGAAGTCAATTGGCTGCTGGACGGCGCGTATTGAGGAATGGGCGAGAGTGAGAAAGAGAGAGAGCTGCATCAGGTGACGGTGGCGACCGTTTTTGCGTGCCAAGCATGTTTGATAATGATTGAAGCCATTCAGAACAGTGCGCACTTGTTCCGTCTGGAGAGTATCAGTGCAAATGCGCACCTATCCGTATTCTCTATTTTTATGAAGCGTCCAATAAGTACGCATGTGCACACTTTTGTTCACAGGTGCTCGCTCACTCATAGCCAAGCAAGAAGCCTCTGGTGGATGTGGCGCTTTGCCGTCCTCGTCATTCAATAGCGAGATTGTCATCGCCATCATCGTCGTTAACGAATTCCTCGGTGGTGAGCTGCAGCATGAGCGAATGGTCGTCGGCGTCGGCGCCCGGCGCTGCTCTCGATACTTCCGCTGCTGACGCGAGTGTGGTAGTGGAGCATCGAAGGTCTAGTTAGTTGGCGGCGCGGACTATGGGGGATGACAAATCAATCACTCCATAAAAACTACTGTGGATGGTTTTAGTTTCTGCACTGATGTACTAAGACTTGTTGAGCTCAATTGAGCCTCTTGTGGGCTGTCAATTGCTTTCGTATTTGACCTTCGCGTCGCTTTTCACCCTCGATAAATGAAGCCCATTTAGATGTGAGTTCGTAACTTGTGCCTGAAAGCATTACTCGCTTACAATTCCAATCTTGACTTCAGTACATTTATCAGTTTTAGGACTGAGGAATGTCACAGTAGATCCAATGTTGGACTCGGGCCATGGCTACAGCCCAGCTTTCGTACGAAGGAAATAACTATCAAGCATGAGCAACAGTGATCACGATCTTTGCGAGCTGTGTTTTCTCTGATGGACTGAAGTTAGTAAACCACGAAGGTTTGAACAAGTTGAAACAGACTCTGTACGCTCACATTCCATGAGTGATTGAACGCATCAAATACGCGGCATTTGTAGTTAGATAAATGATTTTCTATTATCTACGGGCTTGCTAGGATCGTGGTCCTGCACCTGATGGGATTGAGACCCACATCACGCATAACACTTGCGCGGTGTAACGAACGTCGTAGATCTCGTTATGCTACGCGGTGAACACGCTGTGGAGTACAAAACACACGGTATACCCGCACCCGTCCGAAGTCTTGAACAATACAAAATATTCAGAAGACCGTGGGTTTCCACAAAACGAGATACTTCAGAGGAACGAGAGTTCCTGCAAACTGAAAAAATCAAATACAATGAGTTTGCAATTCGAGCCCACCTCTTAGACATTTCCAAGATTTTTCGTGGGTGACTTTGCTTTTTATAAACACCACAAACTACGCACCCAGCAAATGGCTTTCGACAGTTTATCATGGAGGTCAAATAGATAGGAAATGTATCGCAGGACAGCGTCGAAGATGAAAGAAGAACGTTCAGGAGCTCTGAGGAGCTCCTTCGAACGCAGAACTCTGGCCAGGAGACCCAACTGGCGAATCCGTTGAGCTCACCGCCGAAAAGGCGCGTCAGAGCCTCCCTATTCTCCAATTTTCTGTGAAGTCCTCAAGTCAACAGCAACCCACACCTACAAGACCCAATACTATCTGCCATGCCGACGTCCACGCTGACCACGAGCAACGGCGCACCAGTGCCGCAGGAGGGACTCACCTCCTCCGCCACCGCGGGTAAGCAAGGACCAGTTCTCCTTCAGGACTTTGTGCTGCTCGACCACATGGCACATTTCTCCCGCGAGCGGATCCCCGAGCGTGTCGTGCATGCGAAAGGTGCCGGTGCATTCGGACACTTTGAGGTCACCAACACGGAGATCACCAAGTACTGCAAGGCGAAGCTTTTCTCCCAGGTTGGCAAGCGCACGCCGATCGCGGTGCGCTTCTCGTTCGTGAGCGGCGAATCTGGCGCCGCCGACACGGTGCGCGACCCGCGCGGATTTGCAGTCAAGTTTTACACGGAGGAGGGCAACTGGGACCTCGTGGGCAACAACACGCCGATCTTCTTCCTGCGCGATCCGATGCTCTTTCCGAGCTTCATCCACACGCAGAAGCGCAACCCGGCAACGAACCTGAAGGACCCGAATGCCGTCTGGGACTTTGCGTCGCTACGTCCCGAGACCGCGCACCAAATGTCGTTCTTGTTCTCGGACCGCGGGATCCCCGACGGCTACCGATTTATGAACGGCTACGGATCACACACGTTCACGAATATCAACGACGCCGGGGAGCTCTCGTACGTCAAGTACCACTACAAGTCGGACCAAGGGGTGCGCAACTTGGCGCCAGACAAAGCCAAGGAGATCGCGGGCAAGGACCCAGATTACGCTACGCGCGACTTGTACGAGGCGATTGCCCGCAAGGAGTTTCCAACCTGGACGCTGTCAATCCAGGTGATGACCCTGGAGCAAGCTGAAAAGAGCGAAATGAACCCGTTCGACGTCACGAAGGTCTGGCCGCATGCCGAGTACCCGCTGATCGAGGTGGGCAAGATGGTACTCAACCGCAACCCGGGAAACTACTTTGCTGAGGTCGAGCAGCTCGCGTTCGCTCCGTCGCACTTCATCCCGGGTATCACGACCTCGCCAGACAAGATGCTCCAGGGTCGCTTGTTCAGCTACGTGGATGCGCACTTCTACCGCCTGGGCATCAACTACCAGCAGCTCCCGGTAAACCGTCCGCTCTCTGCGGTCAGAACCTACCAGCGCGACGGGCTCATGAACGCTGGAAAGAACATGGGCGGACTGCCAAACTACTTTCCCAACAGCGTCGACGGTGCGCCGAAGGAGTCGAAGGACGAGAAGTTCGCGTCGTACACTGGGGACCACAAGGTTGCAGACAAGTTCTTGACCAAGGACGACGACAATTTCACGCAGGCGCGTCACTTCTACCGCAAGGTCCTCGACGAGGATGCCCGCGACCGCTTGACCTCAAACCTCGCGGAGAACCTGGCGAAGGCCACGAAGTCCGTCCAAGAGCGCACGATCGAGATGTTCTCGCAGGTGGACCCGGGCTACGGCCAGCGCATTCGCGAGAAAATGGTCAACGACGACGCACTCAGTGATGACATGGCCAAGGTGTCGGTCATCGAGGGTACGCTTAAGACCACACCGATTAAGAACGGACCGAGTGTGTTGATGGAGATGCTGCCATAAGAAGCACTCACAGACTGCCGCTACCTCACCCTGTGACGGCTGTGAGTCCTCTCACAGGCTTTTTATTCATTTTCATATCATTATTCTCATTCAAACAAGATTTATTGCATTTTCGTACTACTTGAAAATCAAAATCACATTTCGATGGCTCATTCTGACCAATAAAGTGATCAAGGACCGAGTGCAGAGCATAAATTACATAAGCGAAACTCCCATGTTTTAGGAAACCTACAAGTTCACGGGTTTGATTGAGCCATTCTGCGAGCATCACCGCGAGACTGGGGGCAACGATAGCCCGAGTTGCCATCGTTGAAACCATCGTCAGATAGAAACCCCCCAGCCTCGACCAGCGCCACCACGTTGCTGAAAGAGATGTGTTCTCGGCCAACACGAAATCGAGAAATAAGTGAGGGTAGTGAGCAGCATGAGCGTGCTGAAGGAACTACCTATTTGTGCACCCAAAGCGGCTGATGGGCAACCTCATCCCGGCTCTTGCCGCGTAGTACTATTTTGTGATTTTACCCCCAGTTCGGGGCATAGATGGGCACAATGCATCCACGTGTCATGCGAGATGCTCTTCATTTCTGTCCATGCCTCTGTCCGCTGGTCAGTTCTGATCGACCAGGAGATTATACTTCATGCAGACCGGCGCTTCGGCGACTTCAACGTTGACTCTATGGAGCTGCTGATGGGCAACTTTCGCGATTGCATGTTCAGCGAGCCTGTTCACTCCGTTTGTCAGAATGGTGCATCTGGTAAGTAGGTACATATTGGTGCATCCCAAAGAGAATGAACGGCGTCTCCTAGAGTACAGGAGTACCAGTTGTTGATCAATGTCAGGTGCGCTTTGAGTCGGCTTGTGCAAGTGGTGGTGAGCGCTCTCGACGGCGCCACGGTTGATTCCAATCCAGGAACACAATTCCAGTCAGCTTGACGAAAGCTGTGAGGCTGGCTGTGAAGATTCACCCCGAAAGTGTGGCTCCGACGGCAAATCTCCCGCGGAAAATGGAGACAGACAAACCTCAACAATTCAATCTTTTCAAAGTTACTAAACTGCATACTTTGAATCACATTTCCCGTCCAATGTATCGTTTTGTATCTCAGTATACGAATAATCGCCCGCCTTCTGTTCGCGCGTTTAATAAACCCTCAATAATTGATC